>MU831679.1:0-121244 GCA_029204225.1 Diphasiastrum complanatum
TGAATTCCCAATGCTTGTGCTTCCATCTTCTGAAGGATCTTCGTCATGACTAGAATACTTCCTTTGATTGAGTCTCTTTGGATTGCCCATCTTCTTTCTTAGCCTTGTCGTTATCATCTTTGGTTTTGTGACCTTGGCTATCAATCTACTAATGTTGTTGTTGGCAATGTAACTGCTCCTAGTGGATGCCTGCAAATCTACTCTCTCCCCCCCAAAAAATCTATTGGTGGGGATGTTGTTATCTGTAACTTGCATGCACAAGGTTGGATTGGCGTTTGGAGTAGTTGAAACACGTTGAACATGCGACTAGACAAAAGATTGAACAAACTTTAACTAAAATTGTTTTGATCTTGTTGTAGTTGACTCGAAGATAATATCACTATGAAAGACAAGAATCAACTCTGAAATGACTTGTATTTCTGAAAGTTGTTGTATGCTCAAAGATTCTAAACTCTGTAAAGGTGATTTGAAGATGGATAGATGAATGAAAATGTGTTTTTGAGATACTCTACAGAAGACTCTCGTGCAGTAGCTATTTCTCATGCAAAAATCAATCACACAAAAGGTATGAAGAGGAACAAGAAAATAAATGAACGATATAGAGAGTGAGAACTGTATGGCACTTGTCGAACAAAACTTTCATTCATCAACATTGATAATTCACCTTGCTGCAAAACAAATTGGATCAGATCCTAAACTATACTACACTTGTATTAATCCACAAACAAGAAGCAAGAAACTGATCTAATAGCATTTTGAATGTCCAGGGATCAAGAAACACTCATTTCTTGATTCTTGGATAGCCCAAGAACATCAAGAACTGGATTGTAAGAGAATATGCAAGATTTGCACCACAAATCTAGCCTATTTAGTTTACCTGAATGCTGATTCCTTTATTAATCCACAAGAAACAAAGAAATCTAATCCACCACTAAGATCCACAACCACACACAAAGGGATGGAAGGGCAATGATCATAAGAGAATCACTCAGAAAACAATCTGATCAAGGAGCTCAAAGGATGCACCAAACTCGTGGAGGCTCTTCTCATTTGGACATGGAGTAGATGCATTACACAAAAAGCTCTCCTTCTACAAAGAGGGAGTCTCTTAAATAAGCAAGAGAGCTCCTTAGGTGGTATCCTAGTGGAGTTTCACATTTCACAAATTACAAGTGAATCACTCTACTTTCTTTAAGAGGAGTCTACTTGAATTTATTACTTTGCTTAGAAATACTAGTTCCTACATGGTTCATTCCATCTTTCGGCATTCACCATGAGGCTTACACAATTCTTGCTTGCCATTCCTAACTAGCATTCCTCAGCTCTCAGTCTTCGTTCATCTCATCTTCTCAAAGACCTCCTCGGTCTAAGGTGAGAGGTGCTCTTGGGTAGCTCTGGCCGAGTATCTTGGAGATTCATTAGAATCAGCCAACACCCGACAAAGCAGTTGGTAGCTAATATCTTTAAGTAAGGCCATTGGATAAGGCAATGTTCAAAAGGTAGAGAGCCAGTTTAGGAATCAGAAAATCTATTGTTTAAGAGGGAGTTGAAGAAACATTGAGTTTCTACTTTAGAGCCTTCATATTATTTGAACTGTTTGTCACACGGTTCGCATTTTTATCAAAATGCGATATGCAGGTCTAAATGACCCAGGATCTTGTTTCAACCAACCTTTCGTCTTTTTTCGCCACATACTCAGAAGGCCAACACTTCAGAGTATCCATATGTAAGCCAGGGATGAGGATGAACTATCGAACCTCAGCTACTCGGGTGTGAAGTTTTTCAAACTATCACGATCCACCGCCGCCACACAACATTAATAGAAACGTATTTCAACAGATGGTCAGTTTAAATTATAGCTAATAAATCTTGTAATCTAATCCATCATGATATATGTATTGGATCAGAGACAGAGATATACACACAGATGAATGCAACACTCAATGAGGTGCGTATCAAGGAATAAAGACAGTTCTAGCATTATCTAGTTCCATGCGTGAGAAGAGAACACCTCTCTCATGCCAACGCACTAATTTGGGAAACATACAGCGTCTAGAAAGAACTTAAAGTGTACACTCAATGTTTTACAATGTGGACGAGTTACATCTTCTCTTCTCAATGTGCAAACTCTGAATGTTGTGATGCTTGTTCAATTTTTCAATAGATATATTTTGCTACCATTAGATATTGTCTGTTGTTTCATAAACTCATTGTCAGATTAGCAAAGCTATTTGCAGTTCAGAGGAAGATTGATCGTGGCTTGAGGCAGTAGCCTTATCCGACAGATCGGCTCTGTCTGAGCTCCAACCGAAAAACGTCGCCTAATAAAAACACTCAGATTCTTCCCAATTGTTTGCCATTCGGTTTTCCAACAGTCCTAAAATGTATGTGACATTATTGATAATTTTAGTAGATTTTGTTGGGTGTATCTACTAAAGAGCAAGGATGAGGTGTTTGATGTCTTTGTAAAATTCAAGATTGCAAGGGAGTTCAAATTCTATACCAAGATCAAGTGCTTGATGAGTGACAATGGTGGTGAGTACATTTCCACCAAGTTCAAAGCATTTTGTGATGCAAACGGGATCAAGAGAGAGTATAAAAGTCCAAGGACACCACAACCAAATGGAGTGGCCGAGAGGAAGAATAGGACCTTATGTGAAGGAGCCCAAAGCAATGAGGTTATGTGCAAATCCTCTTAAATCTTTTTGGGGTGAAGCTTTGTTGTGTGCCAATTTTCTATACAATAGGTGGTCGAGTGTTGTCTTGGATGAAAAAACACATTTTGAGATGTTATTTGCTAGGAGGCCGAGTGTCAAGTTTTTCAAAAAATTTGGATGCATTTGCTGTATCAACATTACTTTTGATGATGGGACAAAGGAGGATCCATCTACAAAGAAAATTTATGGCTGTTGGTTATAGTCAGGTGAGCAAGGCTTACAAAGTTTATATTCCTTCAACTAAGAAATTGGTCATAGGAAGAGATGTCATTTTTTATGAAGGAAACATTCCAAAGGTTTCTTCAAGTGGTGTGGTGATTGGATCTAACATTCTTGATGTTGATGACAACGTTGATGATACTTTGGATGTTGATGGTGAAGAGCCTTCTTCAAATCAAAAGCCAAGGAGGACATCAAGGCAGAGGCAACAACCTTTAAGACTCACTTATTATGAAAAGGTTAAGCAAGTTGTTGGTGTTACAAAATATGCTTTTGTGATCTCTTTTGATAAACCTACATGTGTAGATGAAGCAAGGTCAATAGAGGAGTGGATCCAGTCAATGGATCTTGAGTATCAAGCTCTTATGAAAAACAATACATGGAGATTGGTGGAACTTCCTAGGACAAGAAGGCAAATGGATGCAAATGGATCCTCAAAGTGAAGAAAAAACAAGATGGATCAATCAACAAGTACAAATCAAGTTTGGTGGCAAAAGGATATGCTCAAGAGTATGGTATTGACTATGATGAGACTTTTTCACCCATGGTAAAGATGGTCAGCATTCGGGTCATTATTCTCTTATAACGCTTTGTGGATGGGATCTATGGCAATTGGTGATCACTAATGTATTCTTGAATGGAGATATTGAGGATGAGGTTTTTATGGTGCAACCTGAGGGCTACATTTCACATGGAAAGCCTAATCATGTGTGTTTTCTCTAAAAGAGTTTGTATGGGCTTAGCAAGCACCAAGGAGTTGGTATGCTAAGCTTAACACTTTTCTACTTTCTCAAAACTTCATAATGAGTGAGTATGATGATTCATTTTATTTTAGATTTATTGTAAATGATGTTACTATTCTTGTAATCTATGTGGATGATATCATTTTGAGTGGAGGCAACAATCAAGATATTGATGATATCAAGATGGCACTTAAAAAGGAGTTTGAGGTGCATGATCTTGGTCTTTTGCATTATATCTTGGGAATAGAGGTATTTAGAACTTCTCAATCTACTTTCATTATTCAAGAGAAGTATGCTAATTCTATTCTTAAAAGATTTCTTAAGGTAGATGTTAAGTCTATTGATACACCAATGGAGTCAAATGCAAAGCTCACTATAAGAGGTAATTAAAGATCCTTCGAGGACATTACTCTCTATAGGAAGCTAGTTGGTTCACTTATATATCTAACCATCACAAGACCTAATCTAAGCTATTGTGTTGGTAGATTAAGTCAATATATGCATGATCTAGTGTGGAGCATGGAAGCTAGGCAATAGAGTATTAAGGTACATCTTGGGTTCTAGAGACTTTGGCATTATTTATAGAGGATCATCACCTAACTTGTATGGATTTTCAGATTCGGAATTTTTTGGAGATCAAATGGATAGGAAATCCATAAGTGCACATGTTATTTTCATAGGTGATGGAGCTATCTCATAGATGTCGAAGAAACAAGCAACCATCTCTTTATCATCTAGTGAGGCCGAGTACAAAGCCTTAACTTCATGGACAAAGGAGATGCTATAAATTAAAAGGATGGTAATGGATCTTAACTTGATGGATTTTCACAAGTGTCCAATCATCTTTTGTGGTAACCTTTTAGCCCAAATTTTGGCAAGCAATCATGTTTCTCATGCAAGGGGTAAGCATATTGAAGTGGCTTATCATTTTGTGAGAGAACAAGTCATGGCAAAAGAAGTGGAGCTTCAACATGTCACATCAAAAGAGTGTGTGGATGATATCTTCACCATATAATTGGAAAAGGACTTGTTTATGAAGCGTAGAACTCATCTTGGCTTACTATCAAAATCTATGCTAAAACTAGTTGAAGAAAAAGTGTGAAAATGTCAACTAGTTTAGTTGAGTTATTTTGGTAATTTCGAGGCCAACTTGGAATTTCAACTTAGAGAAAATGTGGACTAAAAATTAAATGATCATTATCTCAAATTATTATGCTTTGACAAATTAAAGCTATTATCAATTGAATATTACATGCTATCTTACGTATTTATAGACATTATGATGTGTTTCTATATTGAGAAAAAAATTTAATCCAAATTTGACAATTTTTTCAATATGGTATTGATGGGTAAAAATATAAGCATGAGCTTAATATGCATGTGAAAGGATGCTAAGTACCTTACATTTGAGAGCCGTGTGGTAACTTGTTAAGCTAATTTGTTGATAAAAAAAATTGCAATGTTATACACCTTTGTGTGTTTGCAAAGATCAATGACTAAATAGTGTTTGTACTATTTTTTACTAGTAGATTTGTGGAGGAAGTTGGATTTCAACCCATTCTAATTGGCTAATATAGATACATTGCATTTATTCACTAGAAACTAGGTTTTTAGTAAAGTATCTAGAAGTTGTTATTTTAGGACAATCTTAGGGAAAGTGGCCAAGTGGAATTATTGCTGCTATAAATGACAATACCAGCGTGGAGAATCTATCTTTTAGTTCTCTTTCTATGTGAAAAACTTTCTCTTTTGATTCTATGTTCATCTCTTGCATATTTATCATGATATCTTGAGTTCTAGGGTACAAAATGTGAATTTTCTTGTTATACTTGGATCCACATGTATGTAGTATTGTTTGTTGCTACTTTGTATGGACAAGAATAGTACCATATCGGATCTTGGTGTTTATGATCACATTTACATGAATTTTGCAATTCTAGCATGGTAGATGTATGATTTTCTAGTTTGTGAATGATTCTAGATGTGCATCCAAATTAAACCAAGATCTAACTGATCCAACAAGTGTGTTTCAGATCTTAGTTCTCACATTATGGATAGGAAATCCAATTTTTATAGGTGATGGAGCTATTTCATGATGTCAAAGAAACAAACAATAATCTCTCTATCATCAACCGAAGCTGAGTACAAAGCCTTGACTTCATGCACCAAAAAGTGTCCAATCATCTTTTGTGATAACCTTTTGGCCCAAATTTTGGCAAATAATCCTATTTTTCATTCAAGGAACAAGCATATTGAAGTGGTTATCATTTTGTGAGAGAACAGGTCATGGCAAAGGAGGTGGAGCTTCAACATGTCTCTCATCAAGGGAGTGTGTGGCTGATATCTTCACCAAAGCATTAGGAAAAGACTTGTTTATGAAGCATAGAACTCAACTTGGAGAACTATCTAGATCTATGCTAAAACTAGTTGAAGAGGGAGTGTGAAAATGTCACCTAGTTTTAGTTTAAAATGCAATTTTGAGGCCAATATGCATTGTCAACTTAGAGATAGACTTTACAAAGATAATAAGGCCTAAGAATAGTGGATTACTAATTTTGACAGCTTAGGCATGTTGATAAGGTCACATATAGACCTCTTTATATTGGTTCATTTACATGCATTGAATTTAGTCATGATAGATCTAGGTTTTTGAAGAGATCTAGAAACTTCCATAACTTGATAAGCTTGTGTAAGAGCATCCAAATAGGGCAAGGGGCTATTATAAATAGTCTACAAGTGTGGGAGCACATCATGTCTCTCATTGTTGTCTCATTCATTCTTATGGAAGATATCTCTTTGAGTTTCTACATCCATTTTTGCATCTTGGTGGTATTATAGTGAGATCTTGTTTGTAGAATGCTATTTTTCTTGTGTTTATGGCACATGTGAGTACTATTGTTGTATAGATTGGAACAGTAAATTAACTTACATAAGTGTTTTTGACAAGTTCTTATTGAGCTTACTTCTTCTATGTGTAGTAGATACAAGATTTCTAAATTGTTAATGATGCTAGATGTGCTCTTCATATTAGCTAAAGATCAAAGGGTATAATTGGATCTTTGTGATCTGATTTCTTCACAATGCCCTGAGCAAAGAGAGAAGCCATAGAAGACATTTCCATGTTGTACGGCTAATGGATAGACTGGAACAGTAAATTAACTTACATAAGTGTTTTTGACAAGTTCTTATTGAGTTTACATCTTCTATGTGTAGTAGATGCAAGATTTCTACATTGTTAATGATGCTAGATGTTCTCTCCATATTAGCTAAAGATCAAAGGTTATAATTGGATCTTTGTGATCTGATTTCTTCATAATGTCCTAAGCAAAGAGAGAAGCCATAGAAGACACTTCCCTATAGTGTTTATGAAGTGTGAAAAATTGACAAATTATAGCTTGACTTAACCTTGTATACATAGGTGGATCTCACACATGTGGAGGCTATTCACACGTGTGAATAATAGGCCTAGGGTAGTTAGGTCCTAATCATAGGAATTAGATAGGAAGTTTGGTCAAGTTTTCTAAAATTGAGGAGCTACCTCCAAAAATCAAGGAAGTTGGTGTTGATCTAACTACATAGATGGTATACCTAATGGTTAGGTCAAATTGACTTAAGCAGGTCAACCTAATGAATTTTGGTATATGAACATGTGCCATACTTGCTCAAACAACCAAGGATAGGATCCTCTTTTTACTTGCAAATCATTCAATCAATGTGGGAGTGATCATGATTCTGGAGCCATTGACAATTTGGACCTTTTACACCATTTATTTTGAGATTTTTTTGATGTGAATGCAATATAAATTATAGTGATTTGATCAAAATTTGATTGTTCTTGCTTGTTTAAATCAAAATTGCTAGATCAATATTTGAGTGCTAGTCTTGCAATATATTGATTAACCAAGTATCCAATCACTCTTGAGGGTAGATTCATTTAGGGTGTTGGATTATTTTCTTGATTATCGACTAATCGATCTTTTAATCTTCATCCACTTATTACCCAGCTCTGCAGAAGTACACGGAAATCGCCCATAAGTGAATTTCTAGGAAGTACTAACTGGACGGATCCCAACTCACTACGGCCAACTGGCCATTATGATCTACGACCTAATCATTTGTCCTACTGGACGCCCATTTTTGCTTAGTATAAATAACTAGTCATACTACTATTATTTCATTCATTCACATCTTTCAAAAATCTTGCACCCTTTGCTCTTAGCTATTTGAACTCTTGCACTCTTGCCAAATCTCCATCTATACTTAAAGTTGCTCAATTCGCTCTAGAAACATTGGTGATCAAAGTGCGGACCGTACATTTATACGGTGATTCTGTATTTGACATTGTAGATATATGACAATCAGCGACTTTTGTCGCATGTACCTCCGTTGGAGCGTAGGACCGGAGGAGCATAGCGTGCAAGTGCAGTCACGGTTCAGATCCGCTACTCCATGTTTCGTTCTAATTTTTCTTCCTACAGCATTCACAACAGCGCTGGTATTCTCCGCAATGCCTTTTGCAGGAATAAGATGATTGATCTACAATCGTGTCTGGTTCCCTTCTTCACTTGGACAAGGGATCAGGCCTGCATTGTGGAATAACTTCCATGACGATTAACAACGGTTCGAGTATTTAAAACAATGCCAACGCTGCTACGAGAGCCACAGACTCTGAATCAAGAAATCATAGTAAGCCAAGATATGGATAGATGATTTGAGATCAATGTTCTAGACTAATCCTAAAGTATTAGATTTTTATATTCTGTGTAAATTGCTTGAAACCGATCTTGTAAGTCACGAAGTAGAGGTGAAATGCAATGCCATGTTAAGCGGCAGGAGTGATCATGGCAAAGGCAGCTCCTCTTTTGGCTACCGGAAGAACAAAGACAGAGAGAAACCCGGAAGAACAGAGACAAAGAGAAACCCGGGCTTGCGATGTATGAATACGGTACAAAACGTATTCATACGATATTAAATACAAGTATTAGAAAAAAAAAAAAGTGCTAATAACGTAAGATAACGGGCCCGTTATCTATTACTTCAAAGCACCAAGCATTCAACATTATAGCTGTCTTGGGGGACGTGAAAAATTTGATGGCACGTTTCAAGCGCGCGCCCGGTTGCTAAAGAGATTAAGATTACAGCTGTTGAGCAATCAATCCACTCCTCAATACATCCAACATAGAATCAGATGCATTCTCGGAAAGCTTACTATCTATTTCCAGAATCAGATGTGATTTGGATATATTCCGTTTCGTGGCTATACGTCCATTTGCATGAGCCAATATCTGCTACAATTTTGCTGCTTCTTTAGTAACAAATACCTGCTGCTGCTACAATGGTACTGATACTTAACCTCTCCAATCCTTGCCCAGTTTCTTATATCTGAATTGTTGCAAGGTACTGTTCTTGAGGAAGATATTGTTCTGCTGTGGAAAGACGGGATCTATGAGGGGCTCAAAGTGCTTTGAGCTCATTTGCTTGCTAATTCAGGCAGAGAGACATGAGAGAGAGATCACAGAGAGAGCTGGTTGTATTCAGACTGATAACGCCCCCTGATGATTTAGCGTGTGACTGACTGCGTCACTGTTATGGTTCATACTCCTCAAATTTTATAGAAAAACCCCGAAAAACAACAGAAACAAGTAAAGTTAGTAAATGGCACATTTTGATAAAGAGCTACCAAGGACTATATAGTTGGGAACAGATGAGAGATGCATATTGCACTAGCTTTTCAGTTAGGTGGGCTGCCTGCTTCAAAAGAAGTTGGAAAATAAACACACATTCAGAAGATCATGGTTTTCGTTGTATGTTTCCAGTTATTAATATGGAAGGAGGCAGACAGGTCCTGTCCAGACCTTTGAATGGCCATTGTTGGGACATTGCCATAGGATTTGTAACGATCATTTTGCTATATTTCTCCTTTATAATTTGGAACAATCATTCATATTTAGTTCTTCGTGGAGACTATTTTTCTCAACTTTCTCAATCCCAAACAGTCCAATATCATCACATTTACGATCCTGTTCAAACACTTATTGAAGCCTTGCAGAATGCCACACTGCGGGCAGCGGAAAACTAGTCTGAAATAGTAGTAGATCCTGCGTGGAGCCAAACTAATCCATGTCGAAGTCGAGCTGAACTGACTGGGTTTTACTCTGAAAGAAGGCATGCTAAGAATGTGCGCACAAATGTTAAATGGGAAGCAGTTTTGTCAGAGTATGCAAAGTTGCATCATGCTTGCACCCACTTGATTGGAAATGCCACAAGTTATTTCCTCAGTAAAAACCATACCTCAGCTTGCAAATTTGTGATTGCACATGCACATGCAGGATTGGGAAATAAGATCCTGAGTATTGTACTACCTTTCTATATGCTATAATGACACAGAGAGTGATGCTGATTTCAGGGAATTCCTTCATTCCAGATATTGTGTGAGCCCTTTTACCAGTCTTCATGGAGGCTTCCGGAGGACTTCCCTATGCCCGACCGGAGCCCCTACCTTTGGAGCCGTGAGGACAAAATCTTCAGCCATATTGAAAGAACAGCCAAAGATAAAGTCGTCAGCTCCACAGGTTTGTACGCTGTCAGGTCCGGCGAAACGTACGACGCTCCTAGCAGCCGATTCTTTTGTTCCAAGGAACTCAATCAAGCTGATGACATACCGTGAGTTTTACTGGCTCGGTGTTTGCACATTTGAACCAGGCTGTTTAGTGTTCCCCATTTCAGACCTGTATTGGAAGCACTGTTTCCTGACTACATGGCTTTAACACACTTACTGCGATCCATCATGCTTCCAGCTGACCTTATATGGGCACGAGTTCTAAGAGCAAGGAATGCTTATTTGCGAGATGCAGATCGTCTGGTAGGGATCCAGGTCCGTTATAGGGAGGGCCATGACCAATACACATCCATGAGCAATGAGATTGAAGGCCAGATAGAGCAGTGCACTACACAGAACGGCCTTCTTCCTATTCTTGATCATCGTGGCTGGGCTTCTTCTTCCCCACGTCTTCCTACCCGATCTCCTAACATTAAGGTATTCGTTGCGTCACTCTTCCGCAGCTTGCATGATCGCTTGCAGCAGACATATCTACAATACCCGACCACTGGGGGAGAGGACGTTGCTGTGATACAATTAAGCTTCAACCAAAACCAGACTATGAGCTTGGAGGAGGATAAACAAGCTCTGACTGAAATGCTTCTGCTCAGCTATGCAGACGATCTGATTGTGACCCCAACATCTACGTTTGGAGGAGTGGCTCAAGCTTACGGAGCTCTCATTCCCTGGTTCATCAATTTTAACACCGATAATAAGACTGAAGCTCCAAATTGCTTGAGAGGCCAGACAGTGGACGTTTGTTACCAGAAGGGTCCAGAGGTATACCATTGCCCACACTATCCTGATACTAATGGGAAAAGCTTGAGCTCAGAGGTTCCTTACATCCAACGTTGCCTGGTGATTGACAGTTAAACAGATCAATAGTGGCATACAGCTTATAACCTCAAACTGAACGTATGCCAATCAAAAGTGAACTTCAGATGAAAGACATGAGAAATCTTTCTCTAACAATATGAATTTTTGTTAAATGAGTAGGTGATCATATGATTGTCTTCGGTAAACAAGCTGTTGCTTTATGGATGTGGACACCTTATATGTACATTTCAAACAACAATGTAAGCACTTTTCAGGCTCATCTTGTTGCATTTTACCTTATCTCTGATTCTAAATTATGAAAGTTTTTAAGATTGCCTTTCAATCAATATTTTGCCTTTTTTAGCAAACATGCCTTTGACATACATTAAAACTGGCAAATGTGAAGTCTTGTCAAGATTCATTTCACGATCCAAGTGGAAATTGACTCTATACACATTCTATAAACCAAAACTCATAAGTTAAGTGGGTCAATGGTCTAAAAGTTAAACCTATCCTCTAGTAAACTTTGCAAGGTGGGTTGCCTACATAGTTGTGGGGTAAACTTTGCAAGGTGAATTGCCTGATGTTAAATGTTAAGATGAGCTAGAGATGAGCTTGAAAGGAAAGTCTTGGATCCACGAGTTTCACAACAAACGAGGTTTCATGAACAACAAAACCATGTTGATACTCGAGAATATAAAAATCACTATTCAGAAATTTAATGGTGATTTCAACTCCATTGATATTGGAGAATAGGACAAACTAGATCGCTACTTCGACATACTTAATCCAGTGAAAGTTATCTTTTGGCTACAATTCATTTAGAAGCGGCAGCTTATAATTGGTCGAAGAGAAAAGAAAATAGATTATGAATAGAGTGTAAATGAGCTGACTATTTGGCCTCTATGCAAGAATACTTGTATCAGTACTGTAAAAAGCCATTTCAATATGATGAAAACTTCAAGAAGTGGACAGAGATATACCAAAGTCTTGGTAATTTTTCACAAAATTCATGTGAGAGTAACTCCTGGAATTATTTGTGCACTTCTTCTTTTTTTACTCTTGATAGTCTATAAGGTAGTAAGTTGATCAGTTTAGATCCTTGTTCCAATTCAACAATATGGTCCACGAATCTAGTTGGTGGTTCGCCTCTACATAATTGCTCAACAAACAGATCAAAAAATTTATCCAAGATCTTTCGAATCCTTGGATCTTTCACATTTTTTTTTCACTTTGGACAGTGCTTTAGTCTTGACTCCTTTGACTTGTCCTTCAACTTCTTCGATATTTAACACAAATATTTCCACATTCATTCTGGACAGTCGTTGAGCCTTCTCCACATAAATTTAGCTGTAAGGTTGAATGTTGTTGTGTGGGTTGAACATTGTGTAGCTCATATGGATTTTTCCCTTGCATATATCTCATCATTCCTTGATCATCAAAGTTTATAGTCAGAAATTTCAGAGTTTTAAGCCATTTCACTCCTAAGCTTTTTTAAAAAGTATAATCTCAGATTTGCAAACTAACCATAGGAGTGATGTTATTGCAAGGAATGGTATTCATGATTTGAATATTCATCTTATTAAAAGAATCCAAAGACGCTAAACCACAACTCTGAAGCAACCGACTATTAAAAAAGTTGTGTGTGCTACCACTATCTATTAAGGAAAAACACAAAAGGTTTTATTTGAATGGGATCCTTAGAAAGCATTTACAAATATGCCTAATAATTCAACTTCTTGATCCCTTCTAATAAAATTTTTCTGCTATCCATGGTCCCCGACTGATTATGTGGTGATTATTCATTATATAGAGTATCTTCATTCTTTTCATCACTTGGCAAAGGAGAAATGAAAATTTTCACATATGTATAGAGCTTAGGGAGCTCAATGCTGCAACCAAAATGGACCATTTCCCATTGCCATCAACTAGAAGAGCACCGGAGTGTCAACTTGATGGATTCGTCAAGGGCGATCACTCCATTTTGGTGGCTTAAGTGAATTTTATAAACTTGCATATGTTAAGTAAATTCTCGTTATTGCATGAACTAACAGTGTTTCGTCATTACTAATCTTGTCAGCTTCAAAATGTGAAAAGAAAATAGCCAGAACTAACCCTCATCACTTCTACTGGAGTTATTGTTTACTAACTTCAATAATACCTACAAAGATTCATTTCACATCTAATTGCAAAGCTTCTTTTAATTTGAGTGTTCTTTTTTTCATAAAAGAAAAAACCTCACACAAATTTTAAAATGTTAATGATCAAGATCCTTTTGGGCTAACAGGATATTTGTGGAGCCAAACCATCCAACCAAAGAGACACTGAAGATCAAACATTGACAACTTCACTCCCGAGCCACGATAGCTAAACACAAGGGAGGAGAGGTATCTGATAACTGAAAGTTGAAATCTTGAAGTGGATGCCAAAAGATTTTATCTTTTCTCTTAAGGTCAATACTTGTTCTATCCTTCCTCTTAAGGTCGATACTTGTTCTATCTTTCCTCTTAAAGTCGATACTTGTTCTATCTTTTCTGTTAAGGTAGATACTTGTCCATGGAAAATCTGATCGAGTTGTAGCCAGAGACAAAACTACGGGCAAAATTTGAGTCTAGGTGCTTTAAAGTCCTTCCAATAACTTGTAAAAAGGACTATTTTGATGCCTACTAGTCTGAGCCAAGACAATGTCTGCCCTAAACTTGTTTGATTACTTACTTTTGATTGGGTCATATTTAGAGGAGTCTTTGTTTTATAACCAGTTCTTGTATGCAGGGAAAGGTCTTTTCTAATAGATTTTTTTAATTCTTAACAAATGGATAGCTATCCAAAGATAAAGGCTTCACAATAAAAGCTTATTGAGCACATTGTTTGTTGTTCACAAGAGAACACCATGGTGGCTAGACCTCCAAAGATGAGAGTCCTTTGAGGAGATTCCTTCGGGCTAGAGTCCTCAATTGGAAAGCTCACTTGGCTGGAAGAAACTCCTTGAGGCCAAATATCCTTGGCCTATTGTCCTTACATAGATGTTATCTTTATTGACTGAGTGGGACCCTTGTGAACCATTAATCGTTCAATACTTATGCTTATTGAATGTTTCACGTTGAAAGGTGGCAAGAGTGGGTGCTTTCAATTGTGAATCTATAAATTTGCTAGTACAATATTGCTAATACACATGTTGACGAGTTAATTACACAACATAGTTTTGACAAGATCGCAAGCCAAAACACTTCTTCAAATGGAACACATGGAACGAGTTGACGTGCACTTGTTATAATTAGATGATGCCTTGGTCGATGAGGTGAGTACATATTATTTGTTTGTGACAGACCCAATTGAAGGTACTACCCTATGGTTGAGAGACTAGTTGATTCAGCCATGTCCATGTCAGTACAAGGAGGGATGGAGAAGAGTCCTCATCTCTTGCATTTCATTGTAGAGATGTGTTGCAAGTATTCATGGGGGGCTGTTGACCCATTTACGGGCTGTGGAGGAACATTGTGTGCTTGCAGATGCACAAGTCAACATTGCAATGCAGTAAATTCATATCAAACAACATTGAATCACAACTACATATACGTGTGTTTTGCCACGCGAACCCGATACTTAGCCGAAATTTTGACATTTTTCTTATGCGTGGCACTGCCACGCGTGGCATATCCACGCTAAACTTTTCTGAGGACCCTGCCGATGAATTCCAGGCTGGAGGAGAGGTCCGGCAAAAAAATTTTAATTCTGCGCGCGTGGCAGTGCCACGCAAATTTTTTTTAAACTAAAACTTGAAATTTGAGCGCCAAAATATGTCGACGTGGCACATCCACACGTGGAAGTGCCACGTACGGTTGTTATTTAACCAATTTTCATGTGACATAAATTTTTTTGATTTGCCACGCGTGGCAAATTTCCAGAGAAAATTCCAGAGCGATGGTTTTTTTTATTGCCACGCGTGGCAAAATTTGTCAAAAAAATTGCCACGCGTGGCAAATTTATATTAAAACACAATACTTAGAAAAAAAACTGGGAAATTTGCCACGCGTGGCAGTGCCACGCATGGCAAAATAAGTTTGTTGTAATTTTTCTTGTTTTTATCTATTATGAATATTAAGTTAATAAACAACAACTTTATGATTAATTTAAAAGCAAATAAGATTTTTTTATATATTTTGAATAGGTGTATACTTAGTCGAACAATATTGTGGCAAAATGTATTATTATCTCAAAGAAGATGTTTTTTAATTATAATATATAAATATTCAACACATATATCTTTTAATAAGTTCACACATCTATTAATATTGATAAATTTTTCTAATTCTAAGTGATCGTGAGATGCATTTGAAATGAATTTAAAAATGCAACATCGTAGAAAAATATAATAATTTTAATCTGAAAACAATATATATTGACCACAATGGATCATTTAATGACAAAATTATATTGTGACATGTACAAACTTTATTCATCATCGCAAGATTCAAATTCATCAGCCAATACATCTTGCAACTCATCTCCGCTAAGATGATTTTCATCATCACTATCGAAATCAAAACCTCTCTCAATATTGTCCTCATGCAAAAAATCATTGTTGTCCTCTTCATCATCTGAGTTGTCGGAATCATGAGAATCAATTCTCGGGTTTTCAATATTTATAAAACTCGAAGGTATATGTACATCTTCATCAGATATACTTGTGTTGTCCAAATTTAGATCTTCCATTTCATTCTCAACATATGCATTTTCGAATACATGTCTTGAGCATGGCTTAATTTGAACAACATACCACCAATCTTTGTTTAGTCGATCTGGTTGAAAAAATACCTGCACATTTAGCAATGTTAGGATTAGATATTTATTATGCTCACATTTTAATTCACAATAATAGATGTAATGAAAAAGTAGTGTAGATGATTAATATAACATCGATCACAATTGACAAAAAGAAAAAATGTGAAATTCATGCACACCGGTGTTCACAATGACGAGGCAACACCAATGTGTCTGAAAAGTCCATGCTTAATGTCTTGATTGAATCGATAGCAAAAAAATCCACTACGATCTTTCTTTACAGTTGCATTTGATCCTCTATAGTTGATTTTGAACCATTTCACGTCAAACAACAAATATTTACCCATTTCACCAAAACACACCTCATATATGGCATGTATGGTTCCTACATACTCAAGCTCTCGAAAAAAATTGGACTTTGATCTCGAGCACTACTCTGACTTTCTTGATGGAAGGATGCCATCACACCATAATCAAAAGTTCGTCGTTTCATATCAATTGATTCAATGCGATGATGACGACCATATGCCCACATTGCACTATACTTTCGATACTGTCACATGCTAATTATAACTAAAACAATAATCAATCATCGTACAAATTAAAATTGTTCACTTAAAAAAAATAGAGTTATAGACAAACCTTCCAATCACATCCTCTTGCAAATTCCCATTTTGTGTCAGATATGAATTGTCCCTTTGATCTTGCTTGTTGGAGTGTATCAACCATCCAGTCTATAGTGCATTGGTTGGGCAATAGCTCAAGATCATGTGAAGGTGTAGCTTGACCTCTACGCCTATTGCGTCGGTGTCGATTTCTAGTCAATACCCTTTTTTTTTTCTTCTTCATATAATTCCAACCATTTATCCATTACTCCTGAATTATATAGCATGAAGGTTGAAATTTTTTCTCTCAAACTAGGTGTCATTTTGTTAAGACTACCCATACCTTGAGGTTTTTCACCTTTCACCTCATTGCTTTCCTCATCATGCCATAGTCGTGGAGCAGATGGATCTATTTGAAACAAAACTTTGGTAACATAAAATAGATATTCTAGCACTAACCTGACACACAAAATCTTTCAACACTTTCATGAATCTCTCCAAGAAAAACATCCACCTACATAAATTTTTAACACATCAATGAGAACATTCTGTTATTTATAATTTGAAAGAATCACACTACATTTATTCAAACTACTAAAATCAAATTCAAGTGTTATACCTTGAGTGCACATGACCGGCAATACCAACTTCTTGGACCAAGTGCACAAGCAGATGCACCTGTATGTCTAGGATAGAAGTTGGAAAATCCCTCTCAAGCATACATACAGCCTCCACCATATCTTCTTGCTTTGTTTGCACGTCTATCTCACGAATCTCCTTACCACACATCCATCTACATCATGTTTGTAGTATAACTAGATTTTAGTACGTTCATATTATTTTATCAAACTTGTATTAGAAAAAAAAACACGAAATTTCATAAGATATCGATGTAAACAAAAAAAATTAAGTACCTGACAACGGATGCTAATTTTTGAATGGCATCATGAAGTTGATCAGTTAGACAGCCACGAATGCACATTGGAAATATGTACTCGACCATCTTCAACCAATCGTGAGATTTTAGACCGTGGAGTTTTCCTTCAACTGTGAATGATGTTCGTAGTGAATGAGCAAAACCCGTTGGTGTTCTCATCTCGCAAATAATTGACCGTATGTACTTATACTCTTCTTTCGTAAGAATCCAAGGGGCTCTTAGAATACTATAGGTATTTCCATCAGTACATAATTTTGGCCAATACTCTTTTTTTGTTTTTGATTCTTGTAGATCATGCCTGGCAGAAATACTGTCTTTGTCGCCCACCAAGTGTTTCCATATTGATTCACCCACATTTTTGAATATGTGCATTGGATCAAGCAAGTGATTGATCAAAAGGTTATTCCAATATGATAAACAATGAAAGATGGATAGTCTTTTCATACCATTGATTGGCTTAGTCTCGGATTCAATCCAAAGTTTGTGCCAATCTGCCACGGACATTCTCTTTGGAGGCATTCTTGTTTCTGATCTTCCTCCAAAGCCTCTTCTATGAGCATTTCTAAATGGATGATTTTCATACACAACTTTGTTTAAATGATGTGAGTGGCGAGCATCAATATTTGGTCCACAAATGAAACACGCGTGATCCAGAAGTTGTAAAACCTAAAAGAATCAAATTCAATTCGTGTTATAAATAGAATGCTTTTATAGCATAAATATTGCATGCATAAAAAATAAACATACAAACATTACAAATGATTTCATTTTATAGTCACCTGAACAATCGCCCAATCCTGGATAGTCATGCATAGTCCACATTAACATCGCACGCAACCAAAATGTTTTGTCTTGAAGTGGACGTGAGATGTCATATTCTTGGACTCTCTTCCATAGTAGTTCTAGTTCCTCAATCAATGGTGCAAAGTAGATATCCATATTTTTTACTTTATGTTTTCCAGGAATTAGAAGTGCTAGCATGAGATGTCCTTTTTTGATGCTTAGCCAAGGTGGAATGTTATAGTTGACCAACACCACTGGCCAAGTAGACCACGTGCTTGACATTTTTCCAAAGGGGTTAACCCCGTCTGTTGCAAGTCCAAATCTTATATTTTTTGTTTCACTTGCGAAACATGGATATTCTTTGTCAATGTGTTTCCATGCAGGAGAGTCTGAGGGTACTCTCATGATCTCATCCAACGAACGATGACTAGCATGCCAATTCACAAGTTTTGCAAGAGACTTGCAACGAAACAATCGTTGCAATAGTGGGATTATTGGAAAGTGTCGTAACACCTTGCATGGGATAGTGGTCCCTTGTAAGTCATCTCGATATTGAGGAGTATCGCATATAGGACAAGCTTTTAACTCTCGATACTCACCACGATATAAGATGCAATCTTTTGGACAAGCATGATGCAATGTATAGTCCATTCCCATTGCACTCAACATTATTCATGCCTCACCTCTTGTCTCTAACATAGTGTTTCCTTTGGGAGTAGTTTGCGCAATAACCTGTACATAATGAAATGAATTTTCATAATATAAAATAAAAGATCATTTAGCCAACTAAAATATTTGACTTGAACAACACATCTATTAAATTCTTAAAAAAAAATCTCAATCTTATTTATCCAAATAAGGATGTAACACTTGTATCACTGCATTTATATTTTGCTTGGAGGTTCAATATAAGCAATGAAGCGGCCAAACGAGATGTCTTTGCTCCAAGATATAATGGTGTGTTTGATTCTTCTCTCAATTTTTTCCTTCGCTATCATGTTCAGTGCGTTCTTCCAGATCATGATGCTCATAGATGTTGTTTATCAAGTTGTTCATGATTTCAACTTCATCTTGAATGCAAAAATCATTTTCAGCACTTGATCTTGATTATGAAGAAGAAGAAGAAAAAGATTGAGGCTGATTTGCTTTGGCATGTTGTTGTTCATCTATTTTCAGCATGGCTCTCAATCCCATACACTCATGACGTGATAGTTGATTTATGCGCAGCCCATCGTATGCCAATTGTGTTTTGGATATGGAGTGACTGTTGTCATCGTCACTAGAGCTAGATGACAATTCATAGTCCTTCAAACATGGGAAACAAATTAACATATTTATCAACTAAAATATAAGATTGTCATTCATGAAAATTAAAACTAAAATTAAGACATGCTGTGTAGTGACTAGTGACATCATTATGATCATCAATAAGATCTTCGTCTAATGCCAAAGATGGTCCAAAATTGATATTTCTTATTTTGTTGATAAGATTGTCAATCTACGTGTTATAAGACATTGACATCAATGTATTATTCTGCAAGAGTGAAACATTACACAAGAATTAGTTTTATTTTTTTCAAAAAAATTATAAATATGTGTATGATAAGAACAGTACTAAATTGTCAAAATGTACCTCCAAATCCACATCGGGCTCCTCAATGTGCTTTCCAAACTTCCACAGATGTTGCACCATTATTCGTCTTTCTCGAAATTTTCAATCCTTTGTATTGTTTGCACTCGCAATATATCTTTTTAGTGTACCTCTGTTGATACTAAATTCATTTTACAACTACAAAAATGATTAGCTTTATGTTACAAGCTATTTTATATGTGTATAAATATAGTCCTAAGTTTTAAACAAATAATTATATAGTACCTGCGATTTAGGTTGAGGCTGGGCACCCGAACTTGATGACGATGATATTCCACTAAGTCTTTGCTCAAGCATTTGTGCTCTTTTTCGTGATTTCATTTTGTAATAATATTGCATCTTCTTAAACTTTTTGCTATCTTGTGGAGGCGTCGTGCTTTAAACAATCGTAGAAAAAAAAAACAAAAAAGTTATATTCAACACACAATGCTGCAAATCCAAATGTTAAGTACATAATATCTATTGTACATTTAATAAATATACCTGTTTTGAGACATTTCCTCAGGAGAAGACACATTCGCTAATGAACGATTAAATTTTATCTGCAATTTTTTAACAAGAATGTTAATGATATTGACAAAATACACTTGTCAAAATATACAGTTAAAATTGATATGTACACACAAATTTAACAAGATCCACAAATATCTTTATCACTAAAACATTTAGATACCTTACCAATGTCAAGTTGCTTGAACGAATATGACATTGTCTAATTCATGAAGAAAAGAAGCAGATTCAAGCAAACTATGAAATAGAAGTGTAATTTCTATTAACTATTTGGAAAAATAAGTAGTAATTAATACATATTTGTCATTTTTTTTAAATCATCAAAATCTTCAAAATCCCGAGTTTGGAAAAATCAAGTAACTTGAATTTGTTACTTACATGTGAAACAACTCTATTTTGGTCCCTATCACTTGACATAGCCCATTGAATAATCATAATTAACCAGCATCACATGAGATAGCTCAAACAGCTTGATGTCTATCAATGTAAAAAGTCTCATTTTGGCACTTCTCACCTGAGGCTCCTCATAGAGTGATCAACTTTGAGGGATTTCATTCAAATAGATTAAATTTGTTGCCTATCGTTTGGGAATGCCAAAATTTGTTGCCCAATGTGTAATTTTTTTTCTTATCACCCAACATGGCTCATCAAGTTATTAGAATCAACTAGTTTCAAATCTAGTATATTTTGTTGCACCAATTAAGGTTGACATTTGATCCCCATCACAACAGATAGCTCAAATTTGCTATCTACCATCAAAGATAGTTGTGTTTTTGGCCTTTATCTATTGATTGACGAAACCAATAGAATAGCGACTTCAAGACCTTGAAATAGCTTGAATTTGGTACCTATCACTTGGAATAGTTCAAATTTGATGCCTAACATGTGGTTTTGATGCTGATCACTCGACATGGCTGATCAAGAGATTAGACTCAACTAGTTTCAAATCTACTATGCATGAGATCTAATGACTTAGGAGATCTAGTAGAAGAGTTAGCAAATGGTTGCTTGCGAGCCTTTGAGAATAGTCTCCTTTGCTTAAATCCGTTTACAATGCAAGTATCATAATAGAGCAAACACCTTCCTTAAAATGAACATCTAAACCACTATCCATTAGTCCAACACCAAGCAAGCTCCTAGTAAGATTAGAAACATAGAGTACATTTTCTATATCCAATCTTTTAGAGAATCCAAGACTTAAAGAGATCCAAGACTAGCCTCACTCTCAATCCACCATGTGTCATTGGAGTAGCTCTTGCTTGTTGGTGTAGATGCCATCAAGAATGAATCAACTTCATCCTCATAATTCTCAATGGTAAGGTTGTCTTGCTTACTCTCATGTGCATTCTTCTTTTTGTAGCACTGGGATGCAAAGTGCCTTCCACAAAAGAAGCACTTTTGTTTGGCTTTGTCTTTCTTCTTTCCTTTAGAGCTTAATTCATGATCATCATCACTTTTGCCATGCTTTGGATTTTCTTCTTGGACTTCCATCATGCAATACATTTAAATTGATTGTTTTTTATCGCTTATCAATGGAATTGACCCCTATCATGCGATATAGCTCAAAATTATTGTCTATCACTTGAGATAAGGCATTGAGTGATCAAGTTAGAGTAATTACGAGTTTATGACATTTGTGTAACTTTGAATGTTGTGCTTACATGTGAGATAGCTCAATTTTGGTCCTGATTACTCATCATTGTTCTTTGACCAACATCACATCAGATAGCTCAATCTTGGTGTCTATCAATGTAAATAGCCCCATTTTGGTGTCTCTGTCACTCGAGAAAGTCAAAATTTGCTACCTAACATATGATTTTGTTGCTTATTACTTGACATGGCTCTATCAAGTGACTAGACTCAACAAGTAATATATTAAGACAACTCAAGTTCAACCCCTTGTCAAACCCCTATTACACGTGATGACTTAAATTTTATGTCTATGCGTGGTTTTGTTGCTTATCACTCGACACGGCTCATCAAGTGATCAGACTCAACCAATCCCAAGTCTAATATACTAAGATAGCTCGTATCACATGAGATAACTAAAATGTGATGTGTATATATTAGAATAGCTCACTTTTGGTGCATATCACTAAAGGTTTCTCATAAAGTGACCAAATTCAAGAAATTGTGTGCTCATGAAATAGATTAAAGTCGATTCCACTAATGTCCAATACAAGATCTTGGTCCTTATCACTTGACATAGAAGATCGAGTGGCTGAACTTGGTCAATCTCTGATTTGGAACAATCAATTTTGGCCCCTGATAGATTGAATCTAGTCCTTGGGCAGGATGATTAGTTTGCTGCTTGGAAGGACAAGAGAGCAATAGTTTTATTTTAAGAAGAGATTAGGGCAGCAGAGATCTAATATAGAAGCATGAGCACTTCAACATATGGACATTGCAAATGCTCAATTTTTTCTTGTCCCCTATCACCATCTCAAGAAAAACCCATTCTACGGTCTCAATGATCTTCTGAAATCAAATTCAACTGTGATACAATCAATTAGTCATGGCGATCATGTTAGCATTGCTGGTAGCACCTCTGCAGAAGACCACAGCCAAGGATTTCACAAACAAAGATGTTTGATCCATTCCTCAACGCTAGCAATCATCTAACAACGTCCGCCAAGTTATTTCCTTTCCATCCACTCAACACAAAATCCAAAAACACCCCACCACATTCCCCTGTGCTCTTGTCAATTGCTCTCATCTCCATCCATCAACAATCCCTTCACAAAAAAAACCCACCCCCAATCCCTCCTCAGATTCAACCCACAAAGATTTTAGATCTCTTCTATCCTTAATCTTCCTTCAACTGGCTTTAACCGCACAGCACGCAACCATGTTCCTCGAAATCTATTAGCTCATTGGTACCATACTTCATCGAAGTAGTAGTATATCTAGCGTCCCTCGGTGTATTACAAAAAAGAAGAATAAGATTGCGCCCAGCTTAACACATGTTTTTTTATTTTTAAAGAACGTTCCGACCCAGTACGTTCTGACCCAAAAGGGTCAGAAAGGGTTTCCAAGGGACACATATATAAATATGTCTATCAATGTAAATAGCCCCATTTTGATGCCTCTATCACTCTAGAAAGTCAAAATTTGCTACCTAACATATGATTTTCTTGCTTATTACTTGACATGGCTCTATCAAGTGACTAGACTCAACAAGTAATATATTAAGACAACTCAAGTTCAACACCTTGTCAAACCCCTATTACACGTGACGACTTAAATTTTATGTCTATGCATGGTTTTGTTGCTTATCACTCGACACAGCTCATCAAGTGATCAGACTCAACCAATCCCAAGTCTAGTATACTGAGATAGCTCATATCACATGAGATAAGGGTCGGAAAGGGTTTCTAAGGGACACATATATAACAAATGAATTCATACTTTATAAACTAAATAATGTCCACAACTTATATGTGCCATCAAACCACATATTTACATTTGTCATTTTTTTTAAATCACAAAATTCTCTTAAACACATGGTCATTTTGTACCAACCATATCAAGTCATCTACTTGTCTTATATCAAATCAAAATACAATTAATACTCATTTGTCCTTTTCAAAAAATCTTCAAAAAAAACATGGTCCTCTTGTACTCAAAATATGTCATATCAATCACATGCTTTTGTCCTTAAAAATTCATGCTTAAAAATATGTCATATCACCCACATGCCTTTTCCTCAAAAAATATTTATAAATTAGAGTCAAATCATTTTTTTAGTTCCATAATTTGTCATTTTGACAAACCACTCACCATATGACACATTCCAAGCCATAATCACGGATTTCCATGCAAAAAAAAATTGTGTGGCACTGCCACGCATGGCCAAAAAATGCGTGGCAGAGCCACGCGACACTTGAAATCTAGAAAATGAATATAAAGGCCCTCATTCATTATTTCTCCATGCTTTCTTGTGGATTTCTTGAGGCTCTCAAGCTCTCACTCTCAAGCTCTCACTCTCAAGCTTTCAATCTCTCATTTCTCTCTCTCTCTCAATCTCTCACTCTCAATCTTTCATTTCTTTTCACTCCTCTCCACTCTTTTCTCAATCTCTCCACTCTTCTCTCTCTCTCTCTCTCTCTCTCTCTCTCTCTCTCTCTCTCTCTCTCTCTCTCTCTCTCTCTCTCTCTCTCTCTCTCTCTCTCTCTCTCTCTCTCTCTCTCTCTCTCTCTCTCTCTCTCTCTCTCTCTCACACACATCTTTCACTCTCCAATTTCCAATCTCTCTTTCTCTTTCACACCTCCTTTTCATTTTTCACACATTTAAAAGTTTGCTTTTCTTTTTCACTCTCTCACACATCTCTCTCTCTCTCTCTCTCTCTCTCTCTCTCTCTCTCTCTCTCTCTCTCTCTCTCTCTCTCTCTCTCTCTCTCTCTCTCTCTCTCTCTCTCTCTCTCTCTCTCTCTCTCTCTCTCTCTCTCTCTCTCTCACACACACACACACACACACTTTCATTTTTCACATTTGATATCTTTCCAAGTTCTTTTCACAACTTCATATCTTTCTCTCAATAGTCATGTCTACTAGTGGTAGCAAAGCATCAAGGAGGAGGCCAAGATCCTTTTCCGGTGGAAGAGGACAAGCCTCAGGATCGGATTCCAATCGAGTGCGAGATTTTTATACTATGCTATCTCCCGAGGAAAGGCAAAGGATGAAAGCCCTTTGTCTTTTCAAAGGAGAATCCGATCAACAAGATCGTGGATTCGTTTCGACGAACATGCTGTCAGAAAAATCCACAAATTTTTTCTATGACCTTGATGAGGATGGTTCCATCATCATGGACATTAGGGGTAAGGTCGTCATCAATAGATTGCACAACCTTACCCTTAAATACTTTGGTCACGATTTGTTTAACCCTTGGGAGCAACAAGAACAAGGGGACAAAGACAAGATACTTGATATATTGTACTGTGAGTTTCCACAACCAAATTGATTTAATGACAAATGGGCGAAGACGAGTATGTGTACGCATATTCATCATAAGCGCCAATCATTAAGACGATTATGTAGTAAAGGCAAGAAGAGGCCGGGATGGGCATCTAAAAAAGATTGGGAAAAAGTTGTTTATGAATCCAAGCATCCTAATCCCGAGCACTTTAAGCAACAAAGAGAGGCAACAAAATCAAGGCTTAATCTTTTAGGCCAATTTCACCTTGGATCGGGAGGCAAGGCCAATATGCATGCCCAATTTGTAAGCAATTTTCTTTTAGCTAATTGCATTTCATATGTTTAATGTTTATCAATATTTTTTTTGTTTTTTCCTAATCATCGATTTGTGTTGATGTAGATTGAAGATTATGGGCGTAAGTATACAAATGTCGAGTACAATATTGGATATTGCCATGGCTATAGTGCCTTGATTGATCATCTTGAGGCACAAGGCGTACATCCAAGGGTAAATTTTTGCTACATAATTTATATTTCTCTTACTTTTTATACACAATTTGTATTTCTCTTACTTTTTAAACACAATTTTTATCTCATTTCAATTTTATGACATGTGTTTGGCTAATAATTATTAATTTGTTTTGTGAATGTGTATGTAGAGGGCATCCACTCCTTTGTGGAAGAAAGTATGAGAGAAAACCAAGGAGAAGAAGGGAATGAAGATGAAGGGGACGAAGGCGAAGACAAAGGACAAGATTCGGCTTCGGACAACGATGAGGGAGAAGATAGTGAAGACTAAGAAGGCTACTATTACTTCTTAGATTTGATGTATTTTTAGTATTTGCAAAAGTAAAAAAAAAGAGTATTAGTATCAATGCTCTTTTCATGAATTAGATGCGAATATGTACACTTTTTTGAATTACGAATATAAACTTTTGTATTTGATCATCTCTATCTCATTATGTATGGAATGATTGTTTATTGTTTATGTTTTTCTATTTCATCTTGTATAAATTTGTTGTAAATATATACAAACAATAAAAAACAAACAAAACATCAATTTAAGATGATAAAAACATACCTCATCTATTGTTTGGATGATCTTTAATTCCTTCTAAGATGCATCTCTTTTTTTCTCTATAAAAGCAAACAACGAAAACCAAATCATTGTTAGATTACAAATCAATTCCTACCACCAATTTCTTGATGATGAGTCCATTCTCTTGAGACTGATAAAGGTTTTCCTTGAGATTGGAACTTCAACTAAGAGAATAACTACGGAAACACCCAGAGGCAAATGGAGGATACAGACCTCCCAGATAATAGAATCTGCCAAAAAACCAAAGATGAAACCATCAACGACAGATACAAGTGACAAACAAAGAGACAAATGGAAAGCACTCGAGCATACAAGTTGTGAAGTTGCTGAGAGCTCTCCAATTTTGAGAATGTCAACCAATTGCAGCAATAAGACATTCTGGTTAAACTACGGCAATTCATGAAAAATAGTTTTTGTGATAAAGACTGGCGACAATAAGCACTTGGTTTTATGTAAGAGAACGAGGATCTACACTTTTCCGAGTGACCATCGAAGATGCCAATGCAAAGCGGAGCGACATCGTCCAATATGAGTTGTAGTGGGTCCTGCAACACATTAGGGGTGATGTTGGCTAATTCTGATGAATCCTCAAGATACTCGGACAGAGCAACTCAAGAGCACCTCTCACCTTAGACCGAGGAGGTCTCTGAGAAGACGAGACTAATGAAGACTGAGAGCCGAGCATGAGAGCCGAGGAATACTAGTTAGTAATGACAAGTAAGAACTGTGTAAGCCTCATGGTGAATTCCGGAAGATGGAATGATCATGTAGGAACTAGTATTTCTAGGCAAATGTAATAAATGCAAGTAGACCCCTCTGAAAGAAAGTAGAGTGAGCCACTTTTTGATGGTGACCTCTAGTGGGCTTGTAATTTGTGAAATGTGGAAATTCCACTAGGATGCCACCTAAGAAGCTCTCTTGCTTATTTAAGAGACTCTCTCTTTGTGTAGAGGATCTTTTTGTGAATTGTATCAACTCCAGTTAAAATGAGAAGAGCCTTCACGAGTTTGGTGCAACCCTTGAGCTCCTTGATCATGCTTGTTTCTTGAGTGATGCATTTATGATCTTGCCCTTCCCTCCTTTTTTGTGTGGTTGTGGAATGTAGAGTGGATTAGATTTCCTATTTTTTGTAGAGTGGATTAGCTTTCTTGCTTTCTTGTGGATTAATGTAGGAACCAGCATTCAGGTAAACTAAATAGGCTGGATCTGTGGTGTGATTCTTGCATATCTCTATACAATCCAGTTCTTGATGTTCTTGGGATGTCCAAGAATCAATAGACTGGTTGGTTTCTTGATTCTTGGACTTCTAACATGCTATAGTTTAGTTCTTGTTTCTTGTTTATTAATTATGCAAATGTAGCTCAGTTCAGTGTAGTGTAGGATCTGATTCCAATTCATTTTTAGAGTAAGTAGTTGTAGAAACTACTGAACGTTCATTGGTTCACATGCTGATCGGTGAATGAGCGTTCTTGGCTTGCATCCTATGTAGAATGTAAGTGCGTTCAAGAGTGACATCCCTGAGTAGTCCTTTGATGGGCAGGACAAAGAAACATACTACAACGACACTTTGTCCCTTCTGCCTGGGTTGGCATTGTTAAATCAAGAAGACATCTAATGAATGCCTTTAAGCCTAGTAATAGGCAAAAACGGTTCTGAAGAAGTGGCAAGAAAGAACCAGAGAAACTAAACAACAAGTCCTCTAGAGCAGGGGATCTGTCAACACCGAGCCCCCTCCCCCCAAATCGGTTCGGAGGAAGAGCCGATGATGGAAAACTTAGGCGGCGTGGCAGTGCCACACATTCATTGCCACGTAGTTTGCCACGCAATTGCCACAGACATTGCCACGCGAGGGCCGTCGGGTCAAATCTGGTCCCCATCTTATGTGCGTGGCAATGGGCGTGGCAATGGGCCTATATTTGTAGTTGTGAATCTGGCCTTGAATGGATCTACTTTGTTTTTTTTAGAATATGAGAACAAATTTTGTCCACTTTTTCACTAATTCAAAAAGTTTGTAGTGCAGAATCATTGCTAGTTCAATGCCAGTTGACTTATATCCATTGCTAGTTGACATTGATTAGGATGATGACGGTGTTATACTATTATATCCATCTAACTACTTTAACTGCCCACTTATCTACACATTAAGCCATAAAATTAAAAAGTGTCATATTTTGCAGAAATAACAACTTTTAAAAAGCTGAGGATCTTGATGAGTGGGATTTTAATGACTTCTAGAAATGATATGTACAAGTTAGATAATTTTTAATTCGATTAAATGTGTTTCGGTTATCCATGCTTGCATTCCAGTCATTAGCCATCTTATGTACAGTCACTAGCAAAAGCAATGGAGAGCGAGGATGTTGTGAAAAGGTCCTTAAAGAAAAAAATACCATTTTTTTGGACTTGATATGTTTATGATTAGTTAGTTTACTTTTTGTTTCCATTTTCCTAGGCTCAACGTAGTTGGTCTATTTTGTACTACCATATTCAAAAGCACTGTTCAAACAATTGGAGCATGTAGAATCTTATCTAATGAATGAAGATATATTATTAAACCCATATGTAGTTTTATAGAAATTATTTTGAAAATTATAATAAGCTATATCTATATTTTGGAGTAGTATTTAACATTATTTATAGAAAAGTTGAGACACACAAACAATGGTTGTCAAAATGGGAATGGTGAAGTAGTTACCAAGCCTGGGTGGTAATGCTGGACAATCTCTTGATTGTTTTTAACTTGATTGACTCTGAGTTTGTGAAAGTATTGTACTTGTGGAACATAAATGGATCTACAAAATATCCACAAGAGTGATTGGATGCCTGCTTAACAATCTATCAAAAAACTAGACACAAAAAAGTTGATCTAGATTGGCAATTTGATAAACAACAAGCATTAACAATCAAAACCATTGATCAACATTGAAATCTAAGCCCACACGTGTGTACTACAGGCTGTAGTACGGACTTCAAGCTGAGAAACAAGTAGAAATTGATTTGTTTGCATTTGGATCACAAAAACTCAATGTACATAGTGAAGTAGCTTGAGATTGCCAATGAGCTCCAAAAAGTTTCTATCTTCTCACTATGAGCTTGGAATACATAGCAAATTCGAATTCCTTCTTGAAGTTAGGTGGATTTTCAGCATGTAATAAGGAAGTTAACTCATTGCCCTAAAATGAAACCTAGCCTAGATCCTAGAGTTATGCTTGGTAGGTAGCTAGTTGGTCAAATTTTCACCTTAAACTTAGGTGTAGGTCCTATAAAGTAGGGATGACCACCAAATAGACATGACCAACTCTCTTGACTTGCCCTAACATACATTAGGAGTGGGTTTCCACGTGGCATCTTGGCCTTCCATGTGTGGAACCCAATTATACACAATATTTACAAAGTTCTACATGGCTAGATTTGCCAAAGTAGGCTATTTTTCACACTCCTCCTCAAATCTAGCCTTGGAAACAATAATGTATCTATATACAATTCTAAGACCTGATGTTAACATCATAAATGAATCATATTCAGGTTTAGAAGATGAATAATGAGCTCCTAAAGATGATGACATGATCTATCGCCATATCCAAGATAGAGCTTCTTTGATCTTGATCTCCTCCAAGATGTGAAGAATTGCCAAAAATTGGCAAATCTAGCTTGATCAAAAACCATGTAGAATAGTGTAAATTGTGTACACAAGTGGGTCCCACACATGTGAGGCCATGATGCCACATGATAAACCCATCCTAATGTAGGTTAGGTCAAGTCAATAGAGTTGGTCATGTCTATTTGGTGGTCATCCCTACTTTCTAGGACCTACACCTAAGTTTAAGGTGAAAATTTGACCAACTAGCTACCTACCAAGCATAACTCGAGGAAATAGACTAGGGTTTCATTTTAGGTCAAGGAGTGAGTTAACTTCCTTATTACATGCTGGAAATCCACTAACTTCAAGAAGGAAGTCGAATTTGCTATGTATTCCCTCTCTCCATAGTGAGAAGATAGAAAATTTTTGGAGCTCATTGGCAATCTCAAGCTAGTTCACTATGTACATTGAGTTTTTGTGATCCAAATGAAACCAAATCAATTTCTACTTGTTTCTCAGATTGAAGGCCGTACTACAGCTTGTATTACACACGTGTGGTCTCGGATTTCAATGTTGATCAATGCTTTTATTGCTAATGCTTGTTGTTTATCAAACTGCCAATCTAGATCAACTTTTTTGTGTCTAGTTTTTTGATAGATTGTTAAGCAAGCATCCAATCACTCTTGTGGATCTTTTGTAGATCCATTTATGGTCCTAAAGTACAGTACTTTCACATGGTATCAGAGCCAAGTACAAGAGCATAAGCCATTGATCTAATGCAAATCCATTTTTAGCAAGTTTTGGTGCTAAAAGCTAGTATTGAGAGGGCAAGCTAGAATCTTGATTTTGGTGAGGAGATTTGATCCCAAACTTGGTAGGGGTCCAAATCCGTACTGTCCACATGTGTGGGAACCTCTGAACCTGCATTTAATGCATGGTATTCATTTGATCCAAAAAAATTCAATTTGTGAGCTATTGGTGTAATTTTTGGTGGAGATCCTAGGATAATCTACCAAGATCATTTGCCATTGATTAGATTTGAATTTGTTTCATGGAATCTAATTAATCTAGGCTGAGTTCAAGTCCTATTAAGGTTAAAAACAGGTCTTGAAAGTACACCAAGAAGGAAGAAAGAGATTAAGTCATTTTTTTGTCCAAAAATAGCCAAATTTGGCAAGATTTGTTTGTAAGTAGATTTCACATCATCTTATCTTCATTCCAACCTTGTGAGGGAGTGCTAGAACTGAGATTATAAGTCCATTTGTTGGATTAGAAATCTAATTTGAGTGAAAAACTACAAGAGAGAGACCTTAGTGAGTTTCTAGAGACAATCAAATCCATTTCTTGGCAAGATTTGTTTGAAAGTAGTTTTCACTTCATCTTATCTTCATTCCAGCTTTGTGAGGGAGTGATAGAACTGTGATGATAAGTCCATTTGTTGGATTAGAAATCAAATTTGAGTGAAACACTGCAAGTGTGAGACCTTTGTGAGTTTCAAGTCAATCAAATCTATTTCTTGTTTGTAGAAGTCACTAGTAAGATGGGATCTGCTAGAGCATACCTTCTAGAAGCTAGTGAGAAGTTGAATTCTACAAATTATGCTATTTGGAAGGTTAGAATGGAGTCACTCTTAGTGCTCCAAGACCTTTATGAGTTCTTGATTGAAGATGAAGATGAACCTCTAGGTGCACAGGAGTTAGCTAGATACAAGAAGAGATCTAGGCTTGCACTTCATTGTGTGAAGATGAATGTGAGCAATGATTTGTTGAGAGAAGTATCAGCCTGTACTAATGCTAAAGAGGCTTGGGAGTCTTTAAAATCAATCTATGAGTCTAGCAACACTTCTAGAGTTCTTATGCTTAGAAATCAAATTTTGCAAAGCATGAGGAGAAGTGAGGAGAGTGCACAGGATTATGTACTCAGAATCAAGTCTCTAAATAGGGAGTTGGCTTCCATTGGAGAGAAGATTCATAATGGAGAGCTTGTACAAATTGTCCTTAATGGTCTAGGAGATGACTTTGCAAATTTGGTCCAAAGTTTTGCCATCCAAGACACTTTGCCAACTATAGAAAAACTTCACAGTGTATTAGTGGCTGAAGAGTGTAGGATGCTCCATGCAAAATCTAGGATGAGTTCCGTGTCTTTGCAGGATGGTGATAAGAAAGCCAATTTCTCAGTCAAGGGCAAAAAGAAGACCAATGGAAAGAAGAAGCATCCAAAGGAGGCCAAAGAAGAGGATTATGCATCATGCTCAAAGGACAAGTCAAAGCAAAAATGCTTCTTTTGTAGAAGGAAGGGGCATTATGCATCTGAATGCTACAAGAGGCTAAGAGCACAAGTGGAGGAGGACAAACAAGGAAACCTTGCAAAGGAGGAGGAGGAGGATGAAGTAGATGTATTCTTGATGGCATCTACATCCTCATCAACAAGCAATAGCAATTCAAGAGACAATTGGTGAATCGACAGTGAGGATAGCTCCCACATGTCTTGTGAAAAGGACTTTTTCTCAAACTTACACTCTTTCAATGCTGCTAAAAAGTTTGTCTTTACTGCAAATGATGAAGAGTGTAGGATAGATGGTGTTGGTACCATCTCTTTGTGTCTAGAATCCTCAAAATGCATGGATCTAGAAAATGTCCTTTATGTACCATCAGTCACCAAGAACATGCTTAGTGTTGGTTTACTCTTAGAAAGTGGTTTGGATGTCCACTTTAAGCATGGTGTTTGTTTCATCTTTTAGAATGATGTTTGCATTGCAAAGGGATTTAAACATGGAAGATTGTTTAAGTTGGAAGCTAGTGTTGCTTTTGAAAGAATGAGCTTGGCAAAGGAGGAGATCACTCAAGAGGAGATCTTGGCAAAGTGTGATCTTGCTTGCATTGAGGAGGAGCATCAAAAGGAGGAAGATCTTGAGGATCAGTCTCAAAGCATGAGAGTTCCAAGGGAGTCCTCAATGACAATGGCCGAGTCATCAAATTGCATGCAAATTGTCCATTCAAGTGTGCATCTTGCAAGGGTGGTGAGCATTGGAAAGTCTACTATCTTTGAATACTTTTTGGAAAGTAGTAGTAGACATGAGGTGACTTGTTTCTTACCTTTAAGATTCATCGTGTTTATTGCTTTGTATGACAAGACAATGAAATGGGTTGTTTTGAAATCTACATTTGTTTCTGATAAAGCAATTTCATTGGATAACTATTTTTGTAATAGTTTGAATAGAGTCATAAAAGATGAAACATCATTTGCTTTGGAAATCTTTGTGTTCACATGCTTTGTGCATGATCATTCCAATGTAAGGACCAAAGATTATCCTATTTCAATGATAGGAATAATGGTAGTGTTTTGCTCTTCAAGTAGAGATTGTAGAATCTACTTGTTTTCGACCAAAGAATTTGTCAATGGTGGAAATGTGATCTTTCAAGAGTGGAAGATTTGTAAACTTGAAGAAGCACCTTTGGATCAACACCTTATTAAATTCATTGATGTTTTGGAGTCAAGTCAAGTGGAGGATCAAGCTCAAGACCCGAGGACTCCAAGAAGAATCTTGAGTATCAAGATGGAGCCATCTAGGCTCAATCATATGGATCAAGCAAGACAAGTTGTCTTTGGCAACATTATTTATGCACTTAATATTTTAATTGATGTATCTTCAAGTGCACAAAATGCCTTGGAATCCATGGCTTGGCATGATGTTTAGTTTTGAAGTGTGCTACATGTATATAGATACATTTATGGAACATCTTGTAAGGGATCCTCTAAGAGGTGGTGAAAGATCCTTCATGGACATCATTCTCTATTGGAGTCTCAAAAGCTCCTTCTTTGTAGCTGGATTTTTTAGACACTTCTAAAAGCTTTCATTGATCTATCAAGAGAGTTGTAAATAGATCAAGCTAAATTTGAGGAGTGTGAAGAATTGCCAAAAATTGGCAAATCTAGCTTGATCAAAAACCATGTAGAATAGTGTAAATTGTGTACACAAGTGGGTCCCACACATGTGAGGCCATGATGCCACATGGGAAACCCATCCTAATGTAGGTTAGGTCAATTCAATAGAGTTGGTCATGTCTATTTGGTGGTTATCCCTACTTTATAGGACCTACACCTAAGTTTAAGGTGAAAATTTGACCAACTAGCTACCTACCAAGCATAACTCGAGGAAATAGACTAGGGTTTCATTTTAGGTCAAGGAGTGAGTTAACTTCCTTATTACATGCTGGAAATCCACTAACTTCAAGAAGGAAGTCGAATTTGCTATGTATTCCCTCTCTCCATAGTGAGAAGATAGAAAATTTTTGGAGCTCATTGGCAATCTCAAGCTAGTTCACTATGTACATTGAGTTTTTGTGATCCAAATGAAACCAAATCAATTTCTACTTGTTTCTCAGGTTGAAGGCCGTACTACAGCATGTATTACACACGTGTGGGCTCGGATTTCAATGTTGATCAATGCTTTTGATTGCTAATGCTTGTTGTTTATCAAACTGCCAATCTAGATCAACTTTTTTGTGTCTAGGTTTTTGATAGATTGTTAAGCAAGCATCCAATCCCTCTTGTGGATCTTTTGTAGATCTATTTATGGTCCTAAAGTACAGAACTTTCACACAAGATGAATTGAAGAGTCTTGATTCTTTCTTGCACCTTTGCACTTGATTTCTTCCATGTTGAGTGAAGATGCATGAACTTGAAACTTGATCCTCCTTGATCTTGATGCTTCTCTTTGAAGGATCTGATGTCTCCATGTCTTGTGAAAATCACATTATCACAAAACATGTACTTGCTACTATTACCAAGATTTATCATGCTAAAATGACTAGTCCACAAACCATCAAAAGTAAGCATGATTTTCCTAATCTTGTAATTACAAGTGATCTTGAACTTCATGAGGCTACATACTTTCTTATGGATATAAGTGTCCTTCAAGGGGTTTCACTTATTCTCATAAGAAGCTTACAATTTGCCTCTCCAAAAGAAAAAACACATTTTTCAAAACAATGAGTGATTAACTCATTCTTGATCTTCCAAAATCTAAGAGCACTCATTTGATCAAACAAACAATTTACTCTTAATTGGTTTATAACAATTTTTAGATCACTAAGACATAAAAACTTGTTCTCAAATGAGTCATTACACGTCTTATCTCACCTTCCTTCTTGATGAAGCCCTCAAGTTGCCTCATGTAGTTCTCATAGCATACCTCGGTTTGCCTCATGTAGATCTCATAGCAAAATGGTTCATCAAGCATTGAAGTAAGAAAAGTGTTGAAAGTGAATGGTTGAGAATCTTCCCCTTGATTACCTTTGCCAAGATAAGTGAGCCTTCAAGGCTCGGCCCTTGCCTGTGTGGATCTTCTTGGAGCACTTGATCTTTGAGGTTGGATCCTCAAGATCTCCATCACTTTGTTGCTCCTCCTCAATCCTTGCAAGATCATTGACACCAAGGTTGTTGATTTCACTTTCATTCACACAAGATACTAGATGGATCCAAGCATGTCTTGTATAAACATCTAAGAATGTTTCATGCATCTTATCATCACTACTTGGTACATGAGAAAACGAGTGTACATTTGAATGAATGATTTTCTCTTTTTCCATAGAAATTTTAGCATCCAACTTAAACAAACTACCTTGTTTAACACAATTTGCTATGCGAATATCATTCTTCATGATGGAACAAACTCCATGTTGGATGTGAACATCTAAACCATCATCCATTAGTTATCCAACACTAAGCAAGCTCTTGGTAATTGATGGTACAAAAAGGACATTGTCTAGATCCATCATTTTGCTAGATCATAGACTTAATGAGATGGTACCAATACCATATATCTTACATTCTTGATCATTTGCTAAAGAAACAAATTTATTAGCACCATTGAAAGAGTGTAAGGTTGAGAATGTGTCCTTTTGAAAAGTGGGAGCTAGCCCCACTATCAATCCACCAAGTGTCATTTGAGTTGCTTTTGCTTGTTGGAGTGGATGTAGATGCCATCAAAGATAAGATCTCCTCATCTCCATCCTCTTCATATGAAAGGTTCCCTTGTTTGTCCTCCTCCTCTTTTTCTCTTAGCCTCTTGTAGCATTCGGATGCATAATGCCCCTTCTTTCCACAAAAGAAGCATTTTTGCTTTGACTTGTCCTTTGAACTTGATGCATCATCCTCTTCTTTGGCCTCCTTCGAATGCTTCTTCTTTCTATTGGTCTTCTTTTTGCCCTTGAATGAGAAATTGGCTTTCTCACCACCATCCTACAAAGACAAGGAACTCATCCTAGATTTGCATGGAGCATCCTACACTCTTTAGCCACTAATACATTGTGAAGTTTTTCTATAGTTGGCAAAGTGTCTTGGATGGCAAAACTTTGGACCAAATTTGCAAAGTCATCTCCTAGACCATTAAGGACAATTTGTACAAGCTCTCCATCATGAATCTTCTCTCCCATAAAAGCCAACTCCCTATTTAGAGGCTTGATTCTAAGTACATAATCATGTGCACTCTCCTCACTTCTCCTCATGCTTTACAGAATCTAATTCCTAAGCATGAGAACCCTCAACGTGTTACTAGATTCACAGATTGATTTAAAGACTCCCAAGACTCTTTAGTGCTTGTACATGCTTATACTTCTTTCAACAAATCATTGCTCACATTCATCTTCACACAATGAAGTGCAAGCCTAGATCTCTTCTTGTATCTGGCTAACTCCTATGCACCTAGAGGTTCATCTTCATCTTCAATCAAGAACTCATAAAGGTCTTGGAGAACCAAGAGTGACTCAATCCTAACCTTCCAAATAGCGTAATTTATAGAATTCAATGCCTCTCTAGCTTCTAGAAGGTATGTTCCATCATATCCCATCTTACTAGTGACTTCTACAAACAAGAAATAGATTTGATTGACTTGAAACTCACAAAGGTCTCACACTTGCAGTGTTTCACTCAAATTTGATTTCTAATCCAACAAATGGACTTATAATCACAGTTCTGTCACTCCCTCACAAAGCTAGAATGAAGATAAGATTAAGTGAAAACTACTTTCGAACAAATCTTGCCAAGAAATGGATTTGATTGTCTCTAGAAACTCACTAAGGTCTCTCTTTTGTAGTGTTTCACTCAAATTAGATTTCTAATTCAACAAATGGACTTATAATCTTAGTTCTAGCACTCCCTCACAAATTTGGAATGAAGATAAGATGATGTGAAATCTACTTACAATCAAATCTTGCCAATTTTGGCTATTTTTGGACAATAACATGACTAAATCTTGGTAGCTTATCCTAAGATTTCCACCAAAAATTACATCAAAAGCTCACAAATTGAATTTCTTTGGATCAAATGAATACCATGCATTAAATGCAGGTTCAGAGGTGTCCACACATGTGGACAGTATGGATTTAGACCCCTACCAAGTTTGGGATCAAATCTCCTCACCAAAATCAAGATTCTAGCTTGCCCTCTCAATACTAGTTTTTAGCACCAAAACTTGCTAAAAATGGATTTGAATTAGATCAATGGCTTATGCTCTTGTACTTGGCTCTGATACCATGTGAAAGTACTGTACTTTAGGACCATAAATGGATCTACAAAATATCCACAAGAGTGATTGGATGCTTGCTTAACAATCTATCAAAAAACTAGACACAAAAAAGTTGATCTAGATTGGCAATTTGACAAACAACAAGAAAAACCATTGATCAACATTGAAATCCAAGCCACACGTGTGTATTATAGGCTGTAGTACGGCCTTCAAGCTGAGAAACAAGTAGAATTGATTTGGTTGCATTTGGATCACAAAAACTCAACGTACATAGTGAAGTAGCTTGAGATTGCCAATGAGCTCCAAAAATTTTCTATCTTCTCACTATGAGAGCTTGGAATACATAGCAAATTCGACTTCCGTCTTGAAGTTAGGTGGATTTCCAGCATGTACTAAAGAAGTTAACTTACTCTTCTTGCTCTAAAATGAAACCCTAGCCTAGATCCTAGAGTTATGCTTGGTAGGTAGCTAGTTGGTCAAATTTTCACCTTAAACTTAGGTGTAGGTCCTGTAAAGTAGGGATGACCACCAAATAGACATGAACAACTCTCTTGACTTGCCCTAACCTAAATTAGTAGTGGGTTTCCACGTGGCTTCTTGGCCTTCCATGTGTGAAACCCAATTATACACAATATTTACAAAGTTCTACATGGCTAGATTTGCCAAAATAGGCTATTTTTCACAGAGTCGACAACTACTTTTGATCTTTTGTAACTCTACCTATCTGGTGCATCAAATTACCCATAATCATTGGTCTTGACAATTAATGATATTGATTAAAAAAATCTTGCAAAACTCGCATTCTATCTACTCACAAAATGTCAAGAGGAGGATGATGAAGAATAATCATCCTTAATGGCATCCATCTCAACACCATCATCCAAATCCAACACAAGTGAAGCTTGGTGGATTGATAGTGGGGCTATGGCTTTCCAAAAGGACTACTTTTTCACTCTACTCTTTTATAATGATGTTCAAAAGTCTATTTCTAGTGATCAAGAGTATATAATAAGTGGTGTAGGTACTATTCCATTGTACTTGGGTCATCCAAAAGGATGAATCTTGAAACTTTGTGTACCATCTATTACTAAGGATTTCTTGAGTGTTGGCCAATTGATGGATAATGGCCTTGATGTATAATTTAAGCATGGAGTTTATTCCATCTTCATTTGCGCAATTTTGTATGAATCATTCTTCTCGAATATTTCTGCTGCTAACTATTGTGTTTCCATTTCTACACGCCTACGCTCAAAGCTTTGAGCTTCAGCTGCCGATCATCCCCACGTTTTACGACATGGTATCAGAGCAGGCATTTCAGTAATCTGCATTTCTACTGCGGATTATTAGTCTTGTTTCTACCAAGATGTCTTTCGAACAAACGCGCAGCCAACAGTATTCTAACAATCGTTGTTTCTACCATCGATCTCGTTCAACCAGAATAGATCTATTATCTAGTTCATCTCTCATTTACAAACTCGATTGAGATAACTACCATCTCTGGAAATTCAAGATGAAGGTTATACTTCTGGCCAAAGAACTGTGGGACATCGTTGATGGCACAGAGCTCAGACCAGAAGGAGATGCAGCCAGCATCACCAAGTGGAGACTGAGAGATGGCAAATCATTTGCCATGATCACCCTCAACATCAAGAATACTCAAATCAGCCACATATGTGTTGTTCAGACTGCTAAAGATGCATGGGACATCCTAGAAACTCTCTACAATATCAGAGATGTTACATCTAAGTAATACTTGAGGAATAAATTCTTCACCTTGAGGATGTTTGACGTAGAAAGTGTTTCGAGTCATCTCAACATGTTCAAAAATCTTATGGAACAGATGATTGCAACTAGCTCAGTCATAGAAGATTTCGATGCACTTAGACTCCATTATCGAGTCTATCTGAACCCTACAAAAATTGGGTGTTGGCAATTTCTATCCAGAAACAATTTCACTACTCCTACAAGAGGAGATCAGAAGATCAGCATCCTCCTCAGGCTCAGGATCGGATATATTCAAAAAATCAGAAGTTTAGATCCAAGAGATCTACAGAGTCAGGTTATATTGACAAGAAGAGCATGTCTTCGAGAAACAGTACTATGACCTACCACCAGTGAAAGAGGGAGCAGAGGACAAACACGAAAACGAAGATTTTTGAGTCGTTTCCCATTCGAGCGACGAATCAGAAGAAGAAAGATTCGAGAGGTAGCCTGCTGCCGTAGTTCCTATAAACCAAGACGGTTCCGGACCGAGCAGAGCAGACAAAGGCAAAGGCATTGTTGTCCCAGGAGGATCAACTAGAAGGTCAACAAGACCACGAAGAGCGCCAGCAAGATTTGGACTAGGCAATTCAGCTTTCACATCAGAGGAGTTATGTGGATTCAGTGGTGAACCACAGACTTTCGAGGAAGCGATTGAAAGTCCAGAAAAGGACAAATGGATCCAAGCCATGAACGAAGAGATGGAGTTCATGAGAAAGAACCAGGTATGGACGTTGGAGCCATTACCACATAAGCGCAAGACTGACAAATGCAAATGGGTTTTCAAACTCAAATATGGAACAAATGAGAATATCACGAAATACAAGGTAAGACTGGTAGCGAAGGGGTTTTCTTAGAGATATGGTATTGACTACTCTAAAACCTTCTCTCTTGTCATCAAAAATTCGTCCTTACGTCTGTTATTTGCATATTCAGTAGCTTATGACCTCAGGGTCCACATTGTGGACGAGAAGATAGCCTTCTTGCATGGCGAACTAGACGAAGAGGTCTATATGGATCAACCCCTAGGATATGTCTCGAATTCACTTCCTGACTATGCATGCAGAATGCATAGAAGCATCTACGGTCTGAAACAATCAGCTCAACAATGGTACAAGAAGAAAGATCAAGCCCTGAAATCATTAGGATTCAAGCCTTTGTTGGCTGATTCCAATGTATATGTCAGAGTTACAGATGGGCAGATCATCATTGTGGTTGTATACGTGGACGACACTTTGATACTTTGCAAGAGTGAGCAGCTAATTGCTGAAGTGAAGACAGACATCTCGAAACATTTTGAGATCGTGGATCTGGGAGAAGCTAGGCGTTACCTAGGCTTACAAATTGAAAGGGACTATGAGGGAGGTAAGTTATACCTTCACCAGTCCAGATACACCCAGAAGATCCTAGAGGACTTTGGGATGCTGAACTGCAAAGGAGCAAATACTCCAATGCTCGTAGGGACGGTGCTGACAAGTGGTGACTGTCCGAAGACTGAGGAAGAGAGGGAACAGATGCATCTCACACCTTATAGGAAGCTGATAGGATCACTGATGTACCTTGCAGACAACACACGTCCTGATATTGCTTATGCAGTATTCAGGATGAGCCAATTCTGCACAAATCCAGGCTCGACACATTGGAAGATTGTGAAACAAATTTTGCAATATCTTCAGTTAACGAGGGATTATGGGCTATATTATTGTCGTGGTGCAGGTTTCAAGATACTCTCCTACAGCGATGCTAGTTGGGCATCTCTCAAGGACGATTGTTAAAGCGTCTCAGGAGGATGCACCATCGCATCAGGAGCACCAGTTCTCTGGGTCAGCAAAAAGCAGACCGTTGTAGCCCAGTCATCTTGTGAAGCAGAATACGTTGCAGCAGCAAAGATGGCCAACGAGATAATCTGGCTAATTGGGCAGTTCCTGGACGAATTGGACGTAATGAGGAACGAGCCCCTGGTCTTGCAAATAGATAACACCTCTACAATACACCTGACAAAAGATCCCATGCTCCATTCCAGAATGAAGCACATTGCGATCAAGTATCACTTGATCATGGATCTAATTGAAAAGAAGATGCTGCAGACCACCTTCATCGGAACGAAAGACATGGTTGTTGACATCTTCACCAAAGCCCTGGACAAAGGACCCTTTGAGAGACAGAGGAGCAGTCTTGGGATCGTAAAGCTATCATGCTTTGAGAGGGAGTTGAAGAAACAAAATGTTTCTAGCTACAAAGCCTTGCTAGCTTTCAACCCTTCGTCTGACACAAAAGTTAAAGGAAACGAAGACGAACGATTCGCGAAAACGAAAGTCAAAGGAGACGAATACGAAAGATTCACGTATGAGAATCTTTTGCGGTCTGGCACAAGAATCCTTTGTGGTCTAGTGGGTCAAGATTAGACCTCATCTTGATAAAGACATTCTTGAGTAATGGCTTGGTGAGAAGATCTACAACACAATTTGAAGATCCAACATGCTCCAAGGCCTTTTTCTCTCTCCCAAGGACTTTTTCTCTTAAAAAATGATGAGCTACCTCGATGTGTTTGCTCCTTGCATGGAACACTGGATTATTTGCAAGAGCCTGAGCAGAAATGTTATCATTCTTGATAATTGGAAGTCTTCATCTCCATAACACTTTAGCTCCAAAAGTAGCCTTTTGATCCATAAAACCTCCTTTGTTGTGATTGGAAGAGATTTGTACTCAGCTTCACAGGATGATAAAGAAATAGTTGCTTGCTTCTTTGACAACCAAGAAACTATGTTTCCTCCAAGAAAAATAGTGTAAGCACTTGTGGATTTTCTATCCAACCTGTCTCCTGCAAAGTCTGAATCTGAAAAAGCAATCAAAGTCAGATCTTGTAGAATCCATGATCTAAGGTAGAAGATATATACCTCAAGATTCTTTTAGCCAACTTCTAGTGATATAACTTTGGATCCTACATGTGTGGACTTAGCTTATGGACACTAAAGCTTAGATCAGGCCTAGTCACTGTTAACCATATAAGTGAGCCAATAAGACTCCTATAAAGAGTGATGTCCACAAAGGATTTTTCATCATCTTTCATAGGAACTTTTACTGTCATGTACTACTAGTACAATAGTGCTTATCAATGCATCAGAATATCCATTGTAAGCTTTGTAGGCCCAAAAGGAGCTATTAGCCTTAAGAATAAGGCGGTTCCCTCTTTAGGCCCTCCAAAGTAGTTAATAAGGATAATAGGCCAACAAGGGCCCAATGTAGTTTTTGAATTCAACTCTGATTGTTCCTTCACATTTGATGGAATGTAATGAGTTGTCCATTTGCGTGTGCAGCGTTATGATTCCATTATGAATTGCCCTTGTAAGTCCTGTCCATACCAATTACTCAAGTCCAATATGAAATAGTTGTCCCCTGATGATCATCCCATGTCATCCTACAGTGCTATCCCTACCAGGTATCCCAATGTCATCCCTGATCACAAAGATCTGAGCATCTACCCTGTCCACCTGTATTCCCCCAAGCTAGCTCCAAGCTGCTCTTGTGAATGGTTCCAAACCACTCCTTGAGAATACAATGAGATATGAACTCCAAAGCCACCATCAAGTTCCTCACATGATTGTGCATGCCAATATCCCTTCAAGTGAACCTGTGAGATCTTCCATGGCCCAAACCAAATGATCCGCACCCTATTATCACTGAAATCTGCATCCCTGATGCAATTCAGATATGTAAACATTACAGCAAATAAGGATCCTAAAACACTTGAAATGATGAGGGAAACAATAGATTATGATTTCATAAAATTAGCACAAGTTGAACCATCAAAATCCATCAAAAATCTATGCTTGAACCTCACTAAATGGCCCAAATCCTTGAAGAAGGCTTCACACGTGTGAAAGTACGGCCTCCCACAATCTGAGTACTGTACACCAGACCTACATTCAATCCTATAATCATTAGTAATCACAAGTACTCAAACAATTATGAACATAGAGAGCAATTGCACCATTATGAGAAAAAAAACATGGAATTGCTTGATTGATTTTGGTGAGATATCATCACCTATATATACATGATCCATCACGGTTTTGGGCAGGTATGAGTAGCCCTAAACCTATCCCTAATGCTAATTTTGGTGGATCTTTCATCCCTACCAAGTTAGGGTTGGAATCTTGGAGATCCCTCAACAATGCAAAAATTACCAAAAATAGCTCCTATTTTTTCTCCCTTGTATCTAAGCATAATTTGGACTCATTCCAAAGGTTCTAACACTTAGGTCTACTTGAGAATATCCTTATGAATGGAATCCTATGCTATTTGGCACGTGTGACAAGCCACATCATGACCATCTAACTATTTACAAGTGATATGACCAAAACTAGTCAAGCTAGAATTGTGAATTTTTAACACTCCTCCTCACTATCTAGCTTGGTTCAATCATTGCTTTACTAATCACTCCAAGTGATGATCTGAACTTCATAAAAGGTGTCTTTTGAAGTGGTTTAGTAAGTAGATCAGCTACACATTCATTGCTTGGAACATGCTCCAAAGCAATCTCCTTGGCTTGCACCATTTGTCTCACAAAGTGATGGCATATCTCAATGTGCTTAGATCTTGCATGGAAGATTGGGTTAGATGCAAGGTGTTGGGCTGATATATTGTCATTGTAGATGATTGGTGTCTCCTCTGAATCCATGATCTTTAGTTCCACCAATAATCTCTTGATCCAAAGTACCTCCTTTGTAGTGGTTGTCAAAGCTTTGTACTCGGCCTCGGTTGAAGATAGAGATATAGTTTCATGCTTTTTTGAAAGCCATGAAACCACACCTTCGCCTATGAAAGTTGAATAGGCACTTGTTGATTTCCTATCCCTCTTGTCCCCTGCAAAATCTGAATCACTAAAAGCATGAAGGTTAATCACATCTCCTCTATATAGAATCCCAAAATCCAATGTACCCGAGATGTATCTTAAAATCCTCTTAGTCTTTTTCCAATGGATATTCAATGGCTTTTGCATGGATTGGCTCAACCTACATACACTAAAGCTTAGATCTGGTCTAGTTATAGTGATCCACATTAAGGAACCTATAAGTTGCCTAAACAAAGTGATGTCCATGAAGGATCTTTCATCATCTTCATTTGGCACTTTTACATCTTGCTCCATTGGTGTGTCAACACTTTTGCATACTTCCATCTTAAACTTCTTCAAAAGACTTTGAGCATAGTTTACTTGACTTATAAAGATAAAATCAGACCCTCTAAGTACTTCTATTCCTAAGATGAAGTGAAGACACCCTAGATCTACCATCTTGAACTCTAAGGATAGATCTATCTTGATTTTTTCAATACCATCAACACTATTTCCACTAATGATGATGTCATCTACATAAATGAGTAAAAGTACAATACCAAAATCATCAAACTTAATGTAAAGAGTGGGATCATATTCACTTTGAACAAAAGAAAGTGAAATAAGATAGCAATGTAGTTTTGAATTCCAAGATCTCGAGGCTTGCTTCAAGCCATAGATGCTTCTTTGGAGATGGCATACTTTGTTCTCCATTCCATGCTTGATGAACCCTTGTGGCTGCCCCATATAGATATCCTCTTCCAAAAAACCATTCAAGAAAGCATTAGAGACATCCATTTGACATAGAATCCATCCAAAATGTGATGCAAGTGTAATGATTAGCCTTATTGTGACCATCTTGGCCACGGGTGCAAAAGTTTCCTCATAGTCTATCCCTCTCTCTTGAGCATAACCTTTTGCAACTAATCTTGCTTTATGTTTGTTAACACTACCATTTGCATTCAACTTAAGCTTGAAGACCCACTTGCATCCTATTACATTCCTTTGAGGTCTCTCAACAAGCAACCAAGTTTCATTCTCAATCAAGGCATCATACTCATCCAACATAGCTTTATACCATTCTTTGGAGTTCAATGCATCTTCAACATTAGATGGTTCTTCAAAACTAGATAAATCATAATAAGTGGATGAGATACCCTCAACTTGCTGTCCTTTGCCTTGATATGTGAGCCTTGATGGCTCCACTTTTGCCCTTGAATATCTCCTTGGTGTGATAGGTGGGTTTGGTGCTTGCTCCTCCATGAGCTCCTCCTCAAAACCAAGATCTTGCTCCTCGGCCATCTTCTTCTTGATTGTTGGAGCACTTGAGCCTTCTTCAAGCATATGCATATGATTTTCATCAAAGATGACATCCCTTGAGACAACAAATTTGTTCAAGAATGGGAGATAGACTTTGTAGCCCTTGCTTGAGCTTGCATATCCAAGCATGATCCCTCTTGTGGAAGATGGATCCTCCTTGGTTCTTGTTTCCAATGGCACATGCACATAACATATACACCCAAAAACTTTCAAGTGATTAAGATTGGGTTTCTTTCCATACAACATCTCATAAGGAGTTTTGCCTTCAATTGCTTTGCAAGACACCCTATTCATCAAGTAGTTTGCACATACAAGAGACTCACCCCAAAAGGATTTGGGCAAACAAGCATCTAATCTTAAAGCCTTAGAACATTCACATAATGTTCTATTCCTTCTTTCAGCAACTCCATTTTGTTGAGGAGTGTAAGGACAAGAAGTCTCTTTCTTGATCCCTTCCTCCTCACAAAAGGCCTTGAACTCATTGGAGATGAATTCTCCACCATTGTCACTTCTAAGTCCTGATGCTATGATTATGATGCTTTTCCACAAACAACTTGAACTTTACAAAAGTATCAAATACTTGAGACTTGAAGGAAAGTAAGAACACCCAACAATATCTTGAGTAGTCATCAATGAAGGTTAAAAACATGGATGAACCTCCATTAGATTTGGTGCTAGCAATGTGCACATCCGAGTGTATGAGTTCAAGAGGATGAGATGACTTTGTGATGGAGTTAGGAAACACCTTCTTATGTGCCATGGATAAGGCACAAGCTTCACAAACCTTGTCTTCTTTCCCAATAGACCTTGGTAGGCCTAAAGCATACTCCTCCTTGATCATAGCCTCCATGGAACCCGAGTTGACATGTCCAAGTCTTTTGTGCCATAAAGTAAAGGTAGATATCTTGCTCTTCTCGGCCAACATGAAAACATTAGTATCCACAAATGCATCCAACTTATAAAATTTGCCAAGTCTAGTGCCCTTAGCCACTATCTTACCCTTCTTCTTGATGAAACATTCATTTGAAGCAAAATCAACATTGAAACCATTGGCTACCATTTGGCCAACACTTAGTAGATTCTTTGTTATTGTAGGAATGTACAAAACACCTTCTATGTTGATCTTTTTGGAAGATCCTAAGCAAAGGGGAATGATACCAACTCCTTCAATCTTACAAGCTTCATCATTTGATGTATAGATAGACTTTATAGGTCCATCATAAGATAAGAGAGAAGAGAAAACTCCCTTTTACTAGTCATGTGTGAACTAGCACCCGAGTCAATCCACCAAGGATCTTCTCCTTTGAAGCTTGTTGAAGAAAATATGGACATCATGAGAGAGTCCTCATGTGAACTCTCCTCCTCCTCTTTGCTCATGTTGGCTTGGCTTTGATCTTGCTTCCTCTTGAAGCATTCCGAGGCATAATGCCCCATCTTGCTACAATAGTAGCACTTCACCTTTGATTTGTCCTTCTTGACTTGGTGGTTGATGGAGATGCCTTTGGGGGTCCTTCTTGATCCTCAAGCTTTGTAGACTTCTTGAATGTTGATCCTTTGCCTTTGGACTTGCCTTTGCCTTTGGTGAAGAGAGCTTGGTCATCTCCACCTTGGATGGAAAGCCTATCCATCCTCTCTTGCATTTGGCTCCTTCTTGATTCCTCGGCCATGAGTGTGCCTTGGAGTTCTTCAAGTATGGGTACCTTACCCATAATTGCATATTCCTGAACCAAATTGTCAAATTCAAAGCTTAGTCCATTCAATATGAGTTGAACAAGCTCTTCATCCTTGATAGGGTCACCTATAAAGGCTAGCTCTTTGTTCAATTCCTTTACTCTTAGGACAAAAGTATGTGCACTCTCTCCTTTCTTTTGATAGCTTCTATAGATTTGATTCTTCAAAGCCAACATTCTAGTTTGGTTCTTGGATTCATAGACCTTTTTCAAAGTCTCCCAAGCATCTTGAGCTGAAGTGCAATCTCCTACCTCTCTTAAGAGTTCATTTGCAACATTCATTTTTATGCAATGTAGTGCAACATTGCACCTCTTGATGTATTTGGCTTTTTCTTAAGGATGAATAGGTTCACCCTCCTTACCATTTACAATTTCCATCAGATCTTGCATGATCATGATAGATTCCATTCTAACTTTCCATATGGAATAGTTAGTTTTGTTGAGCCTTTCATTAGTATCCAAAAGATATGCATTTATAGATGCCATCTAGTCTCCTAATCAAGGACTTGACACAAATGAAGGTTACTTCTATTGATTTGATTGAAGGTCTACCTTATCCCACTTCTTAGGGACCTGAAAAGATCAGTAATAGACTTCCTATAAAGATCTAAGAATGATCTCTAACAAAATCAAATCATAGAATACTAGAAACAATGCACTTGCTTGATTGAAGTAGACAATACTAGTAGAATTGCCCCTCTTTCTATAAAGAACATTAAAGCTTCCAAATGATCTGATCAAGAGTGAATTTCAGCAACCTAATATACTTCCAAAATCACTTGTAAAAGATCTAAATGGAACTTAATGAGGATGGAACACAATCTACTATCCAATCACAAGCAAAAAATGATCAAAATTGATGAAAAATTGATCTAGTTTGGTGCATAAGTCAAGCAATGGTTGGACTGAACCTAAATCACTTTAGGAGGTGCCTACTACACCTTAGAAAAGCCTTGAAGAGTCCCCAAAACTCTGATCTTCCCTCTCCTTGAATGCTAGAAAGCCTCCTCTATGAAATCACCTCCAAAACTCACTTAGAAATCAATGCTTGGAGCAAGCAAAGCTTGCTATCTTGGTAATGTGAATTGAATTCAACTTTGCCTCTGGTTTTAGACACCCAAAAACCTGCAAATGAAGTCACACAACACCAATCTCCAATGTATTTGACTCACTTTGAGTTCTAGAATCAATACTAGATGCTAAGATCCAATCTACACAAGATTTAGATCAAAAATTGTGATCAAATTGAATGAAAACCAAGGATTTAGCTCATTTCAACCTTTAGGCTCTGATACCATGTAAAAATTACAACAAATAAGGATCCTAAAACACTTGAAATGATGAGGGAAACAATAGATTATGATTTCATAAGATTAGCACAAGTTGAACCATCAAAATCCATCAAAAATCTATGCTTGAACCTCACTAAATGGCCCAAATCCTTGAAGAAGGCTTCACACGTGTGAAAGTACGGCCTCCCACAATCTGAGTACTGTACACCAGACCTACATTCAATCCTATAATCATTAGTAATCACAAGTACTCAAACAATTATGAACATAGAGAGCAATTGCACCATTATGAGAAAAAAAACATGGAATTGCTTGATTGATTTTGGTGAGATATCATCACCTATATATACATGATCCATCACGGTTTTGGGCAGGTATGAGTAGCCCTAAACCTATCCCTAATGCTAATTTTGGTGGATCTTTCATCCCTACCAAGTTAGGGTTGGAATCTTGGAGATCCCTCAACAATGCAAAAATTACCAAAAATAGCTCCTATTTTTTCTCCCTTGTATCTAAGCATAATTTGGACTCATTCCAAAGGTTCTAACACTTAGGTCTACTTGAGAATATCCTTATGAATGGAATCCTATGCTATTTGGCACGTGTGACAAGCCACATCATGACCATCTAACTATTTACAAGTGATATGACCAAAACTAGTCAAGCTAGAATTGTGAATTTTTAACTTAGTACATGTTCTAACACTTAGGATTCCATTCATAAGGATGTTCTCAAGTAGACCTAAGTGTTAGAACCTTTGGAATGAGTCCAAATTAGGCTTAGATACGAGGGAGAAAAAATAGGAGCTATTTTTGGTAATTTTTGCATTGTTGAGGGATCTCCAAGATTCCAACCCTAACTTGGTAGGGATGAAAGATCCACCAAAATTAGCATTAGGGATAGGATTAGGGCTACTCATACCTGCCCAAAACCGTGATGGATCATGTATATATAGGTGATGATATCTCACCAAAATCTATCAAGCAATCTCATGATTTTTCTCTCATAATGGTGCAATTGCTCTCTATGTTCATAATTGTTTGAGTACTTGTGATTACTAATGATTATAGGATTGAATGTAGGTCTGGTGTACAGTACTCAGACTGTGGGAGGCCGTACTTTCACACGTGTGAAGCCTTCTTCAAGGATTTGGGCCATTTAGTGAGGTTCAAGCATAGATTTTTGATGGATTTTGATGGTTCAACTTGTGCTAATCTTATGAAATCATAATCTATTGTTTCCCTCATCATTTCAAGTGTTTTAGGATCATTTCAAGTGCGTCCCTGCGGTGGCGTACGAGGTCCAATTTTCCTACATGGTATCAGAGCCCAGGACTTGCTACAACCGTATTCGGTTGCCTCAACCGGTGCTTGCTTAAGGGGGAGTGTTGGAGGTGTAAGTTGCGCACCAGTCAAAGAGGCTCCAGAATGAAGCAGAGGGCACGGAATGGTCCCATAAGTAAATGGGAAGATGAGAACGGGCAAGTCAAATAAGGAAATTGGAAGACTTGTGATTGTCCCCTGGTACCATCCCTTTTGGGGGTAAGGGGGAGACCACAATGTGATGGGTGGCTAGGCGACTGGGGTGGGACACCCAATATGCGGCCCACACGCGTGCGTCCCTGCGATGGCGTGCGAGGTCCAATTTTCCTACATGGTATCAGAGCCTAAAGGCTGAAATGAGCTAAATCCTTGGTTTTCATTCAATTTGATCACAATTTTTTATCTAAATCTTGTGTAGATTGGATCTTAGCATCTAGTATTGATTCTAGAACTCAAAGTGAGTCAAATACATTGGAGATTGGTGTTGTGTGACCTCATTTGCAGGTGTTTAGGTGTCTAAAACCAGAGGCAAAGTTGAATTCAATTCACATTACCAAGATAGCAAGTTTTGCTTGCTCCAAGCATTGATTTCTAAGCAAGTTTTGGAGGTGATTTCATAGAGGAGGCTTTCTAGCATTCAAGGAGAGGGAAGATCAGAGTTTTGGGGACTCTTCAAGGATGATCTAAGGTGTAGTAGACACCTCCTAAAGTGATTTAGGTTCAATCCAACCATTGCTTGACTTATGCACCAAATTAGATCAATTTTTCATCAATTTTGATCATTTTTTGCTTGTGATTGGATAGTAGATTGTGTTGCATCCTCATTAAGTTCCATTTAGATCTTTTACAAGTGATTTTGGAAGTATATTAGGTTGCTGAAATTCACTCTTGATCAGATCATTTGGAAGCTTTAATGTTCTTTATAGAAAGAGGGGCAATTCTACTAGTATTGTCTACTTCAATCAAGCAAGTGCATTGTTTCTAGTATTCTATGATTTGATTTTGTTAGAGATCATTCTTAGATCTTTATAGGAAGTCTATTACTGATCTTTTCAGGTCCCTAAGAAGTGGGATAAGGTAGACCTTCAATCAAATCAATAGAAGTAACCTTCATTTGTGTCAAGTCCTTGATTAGGAGACTAGATGGCATCTATAAATGCATATCTTTTGGATACTAATGAAAGGCTCAACAAAACTAACTATTCCATATGGAAAGTTAAAATGGAATCTATCATGATCATGCAAGATCTGATGGAAATTGTAAATGGTAAGGAGGGTGAACCTATTCATCCTCAAGAAAAAGCCAAATACATCAAGAGGTGCAATGTTGCACTACATTGCATAAAAATGAATGTTGCAAATGAACTCTTAAGAGAGGTAGGAGATTGCACTTCAGCTCAAGATGCTTGGGAGACTTTGCAAAAGGTCTATGAATCCAAGAACCAAACTAGAATGTTAGCTTTGAAGAATCAAATCTATAGAAGCTATCAAAAGAAAGGAGAGAGTGCACATACTTTTGTCCTAAGAGTAAAGGAATTGAACAAAGAGCTAGCCTTTATAGGTGATCCTATCAAGGATAAAGAGCTTGTTCAACTCATATTGAATGGACTAAGCTTTGAATTTGACAATTTGGTTCAGGGATATGCAATTATGGGTAAGGTACCCATACTTGAAGAACTCCAAGGCACACTCATGGCCGAGGAATCAAGAAGGAGCTAAATGCAAGAGAGGATGGATAGGCTTTCCATCCAAGGTGGAGATGACCAAGCTCTCTTCACCAAAGGCAAAGGCAAGTCCAAAGGCAAAGGATCAACATTCAAGAAGTCTACAAAGCTTGAGGATCAAGAAGGACCCCCAAAGGCATCTCCATCAACCACCAAAGTCAAGAAGGACAAATCAAAGGTGAAGTGCTACTATTGTAGCAAGATGGGGCATTATGCCTCGGAATGCTTCAAGAGGAAGCAAGATCAAAGCCAAGCCAACATGAGCAAAGAGGAGGAGGAGGAGAGTTCACATGAGGACTCTCTCATGATGTCCATATTTTCTTCAACAAGCTTCAAAGGAGAAGATCCTTGGTGGATTGACTCGGGTGCTAGTTCACACATGACTAGTAAAAGGGAGTTTTTCTCTTCTCTCTTATCTTATTATGGACCTATAAAGTCTATCTATACAGCAAATGATGAAGCTTGTAAGATTGAAGGAGTTGGTAGCATTCCCCTTTGCTTAGGATCTTCCAAAAAGATCAACATAGAAGGTGTTTTGTACATTCCTACAATAACAAAGAATCTACTAAGTGTTGGCCAAATGGTAGACAATGGTTTCAATGTTGACTTTGCTTCAAATGAATGTTTCATCAAGAAGAAGGGTAAGATAGTGGCTAAGGGCACTAGACTTGGCAAACTTTATAAGCTGGATGCATTTGCAACATGTTTATTATAGATGTAAGAAATGCGATGTCACTTGATAATGATCATATACTGGATACTAATGTTGTCATGTTGGCCGAGAAGAGCAACATATCTACCTTTACTTTATGGCACAAAAGACTTGGACATGTCAACTCGGGTTCCATGGAGGCTATGATCAAGGAGGAGTATGCTTTAGGCCTACCAAGGTCTATTGGGAAGGAAGACAAGGTTTGTGAAGCTTGTGCCTTATCCAAGGCACATAAGAAGGTGTTTCCTAACTCCATCACAAAGTAATCTCATCCTCTTGAACTCATACACTCGGATGTGCACATTGCTAGCACCAAATCTAATGGAGGTTCATCCATGTTTTTAACCTTCATTGATGACTACTCAAGATATTGTTGGGTGTTCTTACTTTCCTTCAAGTCTCAAGTATTTGATACTTTTGTAAACTTCAAGTTGTTTGTGGAAAGGCATCATAATCATAGCATCAAGATTCTTAGAAGTGACAATGGTGGAGAATTCATCTCCAATGAGTTCAAGGCCTTTTGTGAGGAGGAAGGGATCAAGAAAGAGACTTTTTGTCCTTACACTCCTCAACAAAATGGAGTTGCTGAAAGAAGGAATAGAACATTATGTGAATGTTCTAAGGCTTTAAGATTAGATGCTTGTTTGCCCAAATCCTTTTGGGGTGAGTCTCTTGTATGTGCAAACTACATGATGAATAGGGTGTCTTGCAAAGCAATTGAAGGCAAAACTCCTTATGAGATGTTGTATGGAAAGAAACCCAATCTTAATCACTTGAAAGTTTTTGGGTGTATATGTTATGTGCATGTGCCATTGGAAACAAGAACCAAGGAGGATCCATCTTCCACAAGAGGGATCATGCTTGGATATGCAAGCTCAAGCAAGGGCTACAAAGTCTATCTCCCATCCTTGAACAAATTTGTTGTTTCAAGGGATGTCATCTTTGATGAACATCATATGCATATGCTTGAAGAAGGCTCAAGTGCTCCAACAATCAAGAAGAAGATGGCCGAGGAGCAAGATCTTGGTTTTGAGGAGGAGCTCATGGAGGAGCAAGCACCAAACCCACCTATCACACCAAGGAGATCTTCAAGGGCAAAAGTGGAGCCATCAAGGCTCACATATCAAGGCAAAGGACAACAAGTTGAGGGTATCTCATCCACTTCTTATGCTTTATCTAGTTTTGAAGAACCGTCTAATGTTGAAGATGCATTGAACTCCAAAGAATGGTATAAAGCTATGTTGGATGAGTATGATGCCTTGATTGAGAATGAAACTTGGTTGCTTGTTGAGAGACCTCAAAGGAATGTAATAGGATGCAAGTGGGTCTTCAAGCTTAAGTTGAATGCAAATGGGAGTGTTAACAAACATAAAGCAAGATTAGTTGCAAAAGGTTATGCTCAAGAGAGAGGGATAGACTATGAGGAAACTTTTGCACCCGTGGCCAAGATGGTCACAATAAGACTAATCATTGCACTTGCATCACATTTTGGATGGATTCTATGTCAAATGGATGTCTCTAATGCTTTCTTGAATGGTTTTTGGAAAGAGGATATCTATATGGAGCAGCCACAAAGGTTCATCAAGCATGGAATGGAGAACAAAGTATGCCATCTCCAAAGAAGCATCTATGGCTTGAAGCAAGCCTCGAGATCTTGGAATTCAAGACTACATTGCTATCTTATTTCACTTTCTTTTGTTCAAAGTGAATATGATCCTACTCTTTACATTAAGTTTGATGATGTTGGTATTGTACTTTTACTCATTTATGTAGATGACATCATCATTAGTGGAAATAGTGTTGATGGTATTGAGAAAATCAAGATAGATCTATCCTTAGAGTTCAAGATGGTAGATCTAGGGTGTCTTCACTTCATCTTAGGCATAGAAGTACTTAGAGGGTCTGATTTTATCTTTATAAGTCAAGTAAACTATGCTCAAAGTCTTTTGAAGAAGTTTAAGATGGAAGTATGCAAAAGTGTTGACACACCAATGGAGCAAGATGTAAAAGTGCCAAATGAAGATGATGAAAGATCCTTCATGGACATCACTTTGTTTAGGCAACTTATAGGTTCCTTAATGTGGATCACTATAACTAGACCAGATCTTAGCTTTAGTGTATGTAGGTTGAGCCAATCCATGCAAAAGCCATTGAATATCCATTGGAAAAAGGCTAAGAGGATTCTAAGATACATCTCGGGTACATTGGATTTTGGGATTCTATATAGAGGAGATGTGATTAACCTTTATGCATTTAGTGATTCAAATTTTGCAGGGGACAAGAGGGATAGGAAATCAACAAGTTCCTATTCAACTTTCATAGGAGAAGGTGTGGTTTCATGGCTTTCAAAAAAAGCAAGAAACTATATCTCTATCTTCAACCGAGGCCGAGTACAAAGCTTTGACAACCACTACAAAGGAGGTACTTTGGATCAAGAGATTATTGGTGGAACTAAAGATCATGGATTCAGAGGAGGCACCAATCATCTACAATGACAATATATCAGCCCAAAACCTTGCATATAACCCAATCTTCCATGCAAGATCTAAGCACATTGAGATATGCCATCACTTTGTTAGAGAAATGGTGCAAGCCAAGGAGATTACTTTGGAGCATGTTCCAAGAAATGAATGTGTAGCTGATCTACTTACTAAACCACTTCAAAAGACACCTTTTATGAAGTTCAGATCATCACTTGGAGTGATTAGTAAAGCAATGATTGAACCAAGCTAGATAGTGAGGAGGAGTGTTAAAAATTCACAATTCTAGCTTGACTAGTTTTGGTCATATGACTTGTAAATAGTTAGATGGTCATGATGTGGCTTGTCACACGTGGCAAATAGCATAGGATTCCATTCATAAGGATGTTCTCAAGTAGACCTAAGTGTTAGAACCTTTGGAATGAGTCCAAATTATGCTTAGATACAAGGGAGAAAAAATAGGAGCTATTTTTGGTAGTTTTTGCATTGTTGGAGGATCTCCAAGATTCCAACCCTAACTTGGTAGGGATGAAAGATCCACCAAAATTAGCATTAGGGATAGGTTTAGGGCTACTCATACCTGCCCAAAACCGTGATGGATCATGTATATATAGGTGATGATATCTCACCAAAATCAATCAAGCAATTTCATGTTTTTTCTCTCATAATGGTGCAATTGCTCTCTATGTTCATAATTGTTTGAGTACTTGTGATTACTAATGATTATAGGATTGAATGTAGGTCTGGTGTACAGTACTAAGACTGTGGGAGGCCGTACTTTCACACGTGTGAAGCCTTCTTCAAGGATTTGGGCCATTTAGTGAGGTTTAAGCATAAATTTTTGATGGATTTTGATGGTTCAACTTGTGCTAATCTTATGAAGTCATAATCTATTGTTTCCCTCATCATTTCAAGTGTTTTAGGATCCTTATTTGCTGTAATTTTTACATCCCTGATGCAATTCAGATATGGCAAATTGACTTGACTTACCCGGAATAGGCAGTTGAAGTATATCTCTTCGATGACAAACCTGATACACTGCTCCACAACTAAATTTGACTTGATCAAAAATGACTTACCAACTGCAAAACCACAAAATCATCACACTTACTACTCTCCAAGAGTCTCCAAAGAGTGATTACTGACCCATTCTTCATCCTCTGCATGTTCCACACACAGCTTGTCCAATGCAAGTCCGCTATCTTGTCCAATGGCTTCCAACTGGCACCACCTTGCATTTCCATCACTCGTGACCGCCAATATGTGTGTACCTCCAAGCTAGCCCATATTTCCCTCCAAATGATAAATTTCCAAGCTACAGATGCGTGTGTCAATGCAGCTATCACCTGACTCGACAATGCCACTATCGATCATACCTATGAGAGCATTCCCCCAAAATGCCACCTGACATTGGTCGGTTCTAACCTCAATAGTTGAACCTGATCACAAAAACTTTTCACCTGTAATCGGCATACCATGCCTACCTCTCACTTGTGATTGCTTGCCCTCTCAAAATTGTCACCAATGATGAGTAGTCACGCCGCCAAACTACACTTCCACCGCCAAAACTAGCTTTCTCCACGCAATTCCACTTCCATTCGCTCCCATACCACATTTACCACTTCCAAACACCCTGTTACCTTGTCAGGAGTAAGTAATAATGATTCAAAAGTGATTATGCCTCAATGTACCGCCCTGTAGCAGGTTTCACTAGCCAAAAATTTCTCCAAGTTTGGCCCTACGGTACCCAAATAGCGAATGTAGCCCATCACTAGGTCACCTGCACTCCGCTCGATAAAATGGTGACAAAAACACCCTGAAATGCATTTTTCCCTACTCTGTGATGTCGCTCTATCCGCTGGCTCTGTCCGATGGCCAAAGAAGGTGCCTTCTGGCCAAAGATAGGCCTCTCCAAAGATTGCCCTTGCAAAATTGAACTGGAACTTCATTTAGAAGTTTCTTAATGAAGAAATGGGATTTCTGCCCTTCGGGTCCCTTCAGGCCCTTTCTTTTGAAGATTTTTAGTGAAGTTGCATGGCCAAATGCACTTCATACCCTTCGTACCCTTTCAACCAGCATCTAATGGTCCATGACAAATCCACAGTCTTAAAGCACTCCCAGAGAAATCGATTACGACCGTTGATCTATGGCATGGTTGATCTGACGTTCCAAATGCCTCCTGCACCTTGATTCGCTACCCTACAGACACAATCCGCTTCAAGACGCTAGGCGCCTCTCCTTGCTGGCTGCGCGCGAGCTGCTGTCTGAGCTCCTCTTCTCTCTCATTTACCAAAAGTTGAACAACTATGGCAAAAGGGTTTTGGGCCGCACTTACAGTTTGATTACGCTAGATCTATTCAATTTAACTGATTGTAGTTTGAAACATTTACATATTATAGCTATCAACAATGGCAATGTTTCATTTGCATGTTGCACTTCCTATGGAATGTACTCTAATTATTAAGAAAAAGTTGAAAGCTATAGAGAATGTTGCTGAATTGTTAGAGAAATGAGAATAAATAATCATAAGAATATAGATTTATTGGTGGATGGATCAATTTATTCTAGAGATCCAACTACCAATTTGTGTCTAGATTTCAAGTCCGTAACTTATTTTCTCATATTTGTATGCGAAAGAAATAGCAGATTACTTGGATATTGTCAAAGGTTGCGCAATATTGGAATGCATAGTGTATCTTGTCTTAATCAGCAATTATAGTTTGCTAATCAACAATTACAATGTGCAAATCAACAATTGTTTCATTATGTGCAGCAGTGTTGAAAACAATGCACTCAAGCCTATTATATCAAAGTTGAATACTGTAGTCACTAGTCTTCGAGGTTCAAACGAAGATATATTAGAATCCATGGAGAAGTTGCGATCTGATAGTTTAAAATCTGTTGTTGATATACAAGTTTTAAAAAAGACAATGATGAAAAGGAAAAGAAAGAGAGTACCGATGAAGAATATTAATGACTTATCCACACATAGTGGCAATCAAAAAAAAAGATTCGAGCATTTAAGTATGTTTTCTTATAAACTATTTATTTGATTTGTATTTGTCATTTAAGTTTGATTTGCAATTGAAAACATGCATTATCAATTTGTTAAACATAATTTGAGTTTTATATGTTTGTTGCAGATCATGTTTGGTGGCAAAGAACTATTCAATAGATCATTCATGCATTGGAGAATCTCTAAGTCATGTTTTACCGAGAAAGTCAGCAAAGGCAATGATGAAAATGTTTGGTTTAAAAAAATAAAATAAAAAATTGTAGAGATTGTTTTGAATAAGGTTCAAACTTACTTGGATGCAAATGTGATACAATGTGCATGTGATAATTCTGGAATCAGCAAAAATGCTTATTTTACTTTTTTTAGAATAGTTAAAGAAGCCTTTTCTCAAGTGATAGTAAAACAAACTTATCTTCCTCGTCCATATTGGGTAAGAGTAGCAAGAAATTATTATAATGACAGAATGTTCAAAGTAGTTGGCCAACCATTTCATATAACTAATTATACAAATCAGAATGTGGTGAGCTCAATTACAAAGATTGCAATAATATTTTTCTTGATATTGAAAATGTTCTAAAATACATTATTCGATTGTATAAACTAGACGAACATCAAGTAAATGGAAATATTTTTATTGTAATGAAATTAGATGAATATGAAATCATCAAAGGTCAAAAATTGGAATGGGTGAGTGTCACTTTGACGAACAAAATTTTAAATACCGATGATCAAATATTTAGTGTTCAATCGAAAAATCACATATGGTGGTTGGCTACATTCTAGGTATATTTTGGTGTTATCAGAAGATATGAGGACTTTGCAAGATCATTGCACCACATTTGTAAAATCTATACGAGATTATTGGGGAGAAGATCACGTTACACATTACATGATACTGATCTATTTCATTATATGGTATCTCATTCATGATTATATTTATTTCTACTGATGTTACCAATTTTAACGAATTTCAACTCTTGTTTGTAGCAAAAAAAATTTCATCATGCAACTTATTTTGCAAAGGAATATGTGAGCTTAAGTATCAAGGCATGGAAAAATCACATTGGCAAGCAAGAGGCACATCTCATAGAGCTACAAATCATGGTGGACATAATTCAAAAAATAAATATTTAGTACAACTATTCGAGTGGTTTTACAAAGGAGCACAATTTAAATATCAAGCTAAAAACTCGCCAAACATTATGATCTTTAAAAAAGCATTCAAATTCATCACAAAAGAGAGATCCTCTTGATACAATGGAAAACATGTATATATATGTATAATATATTTTAATTTCAATTTTCATCATCTCCAAGTTTGAGATGCATAGTATTGTCATGAAGGAACAATCTCCTTTCATTTGGATTTAAAAACTGTATATATATTTTTTTGCTCATGTCTATATATCCCGAATAAAAAGCCATTGAAGATGATCTTTTTGTGGTATCTTCAGGGACATAACTAAGTATTTTAATAGCTAGATCCTTCTGAACAAAGACAAATTTGAATGTTCCTTTGGCATAATTGTGGCCTCCTAAGCAAACAGACAATGCTCTAATTGCCATTATAATGGTTGTGACGAATGGACTATAACTCGTATGATATATACAAATTTTGTTATTTACAAAAAATTTCAAATAGTGGGCAAGGGATGTCTCCTTGTACCCCCAATAGTTGTCGATCCTTTGTGAAGACCTCCACGTCTTATAGCAAAGGAATCTGCTTCAATGGTATTTTGTAAATGAGTGCAATAAGAGATATATTTAGATTAAAAAATGAAAATCACAATTACAAAAAATAGAACAATAATTAAGGTATTAGGTCATAAAACAATAACTTACAAGGTCATCTTCATCGAAACTGATCATATTTTTTGTTGTAATGTCGTGGCCACCACTAGACTTTTCAGTTCTCACTAGTTCATGATGAATCCTTGGTGGATACCTTTTCTAAAACTCCAAAAAATTTTCTTCAATTCGCAAGGTTTCAGAATAAGCTTTGTCACATCGTGGCATCCAATGTTTCCTTATCAGATTTCCAATTGCCATCCATCACAATATCAATCTCGCACTTAAAATCATCATAATCATAATCAATAATATTAGAAAAAAATTGATAAGATTTCATCTTCTCTCAAATCAAAAACATTTTCAATATCATTGAACAATATATAATGATCATTATCTATAATATATACATGAAGATCCAGTAAACTTTTCTCCCTAAAAGGAGTTTTTGAAGATTTAAAATCGGACAAAATTATTGAGCGACAGGTGGTCTGCTAATATTCAGATGCCATTTCAACTTCAGCTTCAACACCTATATCAACATCATCTTCATCTACATCCATTGGAACAAATAAAGGGATGGTAGCTAAATCTAAGAAAGATGAACTAGTGGGCTCATCTTCTGGTACTTCAATAGAGAACACGATGACATTTGTTTTGGGACTTTGACCTGAAAAAGAGTAATCCTTTTTGGTGTTTTTAAATGGTCCTAGTTTTAGGCCAAAATTATAGATTTTTTTAATAAATCTCTAGATTTTGTTTTTAAAAAAAAACCAAAAAATGCATATTTTAAATAAAGAACTACAAGTTTTTTGTTGCAAACTTCATAAAACCATCATAGTTACAAATGAAATTATAATTTAAGAGAACAAATGATTATTGAAACTCGAAATCCCATTGAAATACAAAACAACTTAAATTATATTTGCACATTCTTTTTTTTAAAGTACATTTTCTAAGGAATTTTTACTGATGCCTCTCAATTCAGAATTTGACATATTATCAACACTCGTTTTCAGTTGATAAAGTGGAAGACCCGTCTTCTTCATTAGAGTCAACTGGCATATCTTCCTCAGAATTTGCGTCTAATATTGACAAAAAACCTTGTAAATCAGTTTTTCTCTATTGATGATGAGTGGAGGATGATGGTTTTTCCAGTAATCCAAGTGGTTTTTTCAATATAGATATAGTTGACTTTTGTAGATGATTGGTCATTGTTAATTCAAAATTAAATGCCAAAACATCTACATCCTGTAAATTCAAATCGTAGACTCTTGGTTGATTTTTTGACAATCTCTTTCTCTTGCCCTTTGGATCTACTTGCAATATTTTGAGTTCATACCTTCCCAAAAAAACATTCGTTGAAGTGGTGTGCAACCAATGGACACGTAGTACTTTTGTTTAATTGCTATTTTGAATAAAACCAAGTACTTTGGCAATCCAAAATGGATGTCCTTCATTGTTTCTTGAAGCTAGAAGTGCAACAAGGCTTCCAATTTGGATTTCATTCAAATCACCACGCCATTTCATTTTTGCAGCTTTTACACTTTGCCTATTCTTCCTTGAGCCCACATAAATTTCACATTCCTCACCTTGCACAAGCTGCAAGAAATCATTATCTCGAGGAAGATCTGAAGGCTCGACAGTTGTAGTTGATGTTCCTAATTTATGAGGCCAATGAAATTCTTCAGTTGTTGATGTATGTTCAAGATTGAGCAAACTATTTTTCTGTTCCTCGAAAAAGTCCATCCACCAATGCTGATCAAACTCATCAAAAAAATGATAAGCTGTTTGAATACTTGATTCCAAAAAATTTAATAAGACAAATGGATCAATTTCACGATGTTTTCTTTGCGCTTTTTGTTCTTCTAGCAAGGACTTCAAGGGAGACAACACAACAAGCTTGATTTGAGTCGATGGAATGTCAAGCAAAAATCGAACTCCTTCAAGAGGTAGCCATGAAATTGAATTTGAAAATAGTTTGTCCCACAATAATATAATGTATGATTTGTTACATTTGATTTTAAACTGGTGCTGAAAGCTAATATCATTAATATTAGCTACGCATCGCTCTGTTTCGTTGGACGCCTTGAGATAATTAAAAAAGACCTTGGACTCCAAAGTGCCATTAAACACAAGTGCTCCAACGAACCTGAATAATATCTGCCTCGTTCAAATTTTTGGGGACTCTCACAAAATGAGACAACATTGTTTTCTTTTGATCCATGCCATCAATAACATGGCCCAGATATTTTTGTGGACATTCCAAACATTTCTTTCGATGCTTGGCTAACTTTTGTCTTTCAACTATTTGTTGATCTCTGTGCAGTTGAAGAGCTTTTGCAGCATCCACTAAAAATACAATAATTCACTTATTTAATAGAATAAAGATCATACCATAATGATATTAAAAAAGATTGCAAGTTAAATTTTTTCAAAATAGAAAGTATTAAAATGAATGACAAATTTGATTAATATTTACCTTTCTCATCATTGTTCTTTGCAAGTTATTTTGCAGACTTTAAAATGCAAGTGGAGCATACTGTCATTCGTGATTTTTTGGGAATCTTTACCGGTCCAGAATCTCTTTTTCAAATTCTAAGAAAATATGAGTAACTCAAATAGGGAACATTTTTTGTTTTGGCAAACTCTTTGTACATCAATTTTTTTTTTTTAATTTTGTAAAATTATCTAGCAAGTGAAAATATAAGAAATTAGACAATTTCTCTCCATGCACATCTATGAAATGCTTTAGCCAAGCAGTTGCTTTTAAAACATTTGGAAAAACAGTTTGACCCTATAAGGATCCTCGTAATGTTGGATCTTTTTGAAATCGTGCATGCATTCGTTGAAGCCCTGAGTTTTTGATTGCATGAACTACTTTGTAAGCTTTGCGACAAACCTCCAAAGCATTTAAAAAATATGAAAGTGAGTTTTTGTCCAGCCTCACTGTTGCACACAAATAGTAATTTCTCTCATCCTTACTTCAAAAAAAGAAGTTTGATCTTAATTCTTCAATTTCTTTGATACTCAGCTTTTGCAAACAACATGATGAGCAGCAAATAATATTTTGTACCTTTTGAATTTCAGATTTTGTAATCAACTGTTTTTGACGATTCGTTAAATCAGGTGAGAATCTCAAGTCTCTCTTCTATTTTTCTTTTTGTTTGGAGTCTGATCTATAAATTGAACCTGTGACACTAGTAGGTACTTGAACTGGCTGAAAAGGTGTTGGAATTTCATGACTCGGAATTTTGGCTCCAACCTCAGGATGTTCTGGACCCTCAGAAGGCTCTAAATTTTCAACGAATATAGCTCTTTTAGATTTAACACGACGAACATCACTTTGAGAAGGTCTCCTATGAACATGAGAAAAGCTTGAACGTCGCGGATCAAGAGACTTACGTGGATCTGTTGATTTACTAGAATCAATAACTGAGTGAATTGAAGCTTTTGACTCATCACTCAATGATTCAACTTGTTCAATAGAACAATGTTCTAAATGGGTAGAGCCTGTATATGAAGAGGAAGACGAGGTCGAAAGATTTGACACAAGCTGAGTTATAGACGTCATTTTTTGAAAAGTACTTGCTTAAGGAATTTCAAAAGATGAACATGTAAATGATGATGATTCCACATCATTTACGAAAATATGTTCAAATTCAGGAGTGGTTTTATAAAAAAAAACTTTCATTGGAAATATCGGATGAAGATGATGCACTTGTTGCAACGTATTGAGTTACAACTACTGAAATAGAAGAGGTAGAACTACTTGACATCGTAACCTTAAAAGAAATTTTAACTATGTACCTATACTAAGCATAGACCCGTTAAAATAGTTAAGACAAAACTAAATGTGCTCCATAAACTTAGCTGCAACCTTTGCTGGTCATAGAACAAATAAAAAACTAAGCGAACCTCAATAGACATATACAAGAAAAAAAACTAAATGCAAATGAGCAACAAGCCTAGAAAGTAACTGGCTAATTGAAGTTTCTAGGGGCTACCATGCCTTAAATATTGTTTGGAGCATTCTTAGGGTTAGGGTTGACCCAAGAGTAGGTTTAGGGTTAGGTTTAGGTCTGGACAGTCTCGGATCAGGCTCGAGGTCGATATGAGGTGAGGTGAGGTGAGTCACGACAACTCGGTCCCAACACAAGCTGGAGGTCTGGCATGAGGCGGGGGTCTCAAAAAAAAATTATTTAAGGACCGTAGTCCAAGCATAACTCACCTCATCTACGAATTCAGAAGCACACATACTACCAAAGCTCTCACTACGACAAACTCACGACTTTTTATAGGATATTGCATACATGCTCGCTCATAGATTTCTTGACAGTAAGATTATTGTCATTTTTTATCTTTGTTCTATGCTTAGCATGGGTATTAAGTTATTGCATTAGTAAATATTCATATTTTTATTAGAATTCATCTTCTTAAAACTTGTGTGACCTTTGCTCAGCATAGGTGGTTGCACGAGTCCTCTCCTCTAACCTATGCTGAGCATAGGTTGTGTTCGGGTCCTTAGTAACAACCTATGCTCAACATAGGAAGCCTGCGGGATTTTTCTATTCTTACATGCTTGCTAACCTATGCTGAGCATAGGTTCCATCTCTGGTCCTCTTCTAACCTATGCTCAACATAGGTTAGCAAGCAGCTTGTGAAGACATCCTATGTTGAGCATAGGTGGGGCTAGAGCGCGCGAGTTACGACCTATGCTGAGCATAGGTTGCATCTCTGGTCCTCTTCTAACCTATGCTCAACATAGGTCATCACTCGCGTGCTCTAGTCCCAACTAAAGATGCAACCTATGCTCAGCATAGGTCGCTACTCGTATTTTTTTCTATTTTACAAGGCTTAGTCTGAGAAAAGTGATACTTTTGAAATGTTTTTATCAGAAAATGTGTTGAATTTTTAGTTTTGATTTTTAAAGATTTTTCACAAAAACTGCTTGTCTTATTAAAGTTTTCAGTATTCTCATTCAAGTACTGATTTAAATTTTCCTAAAGAATCCCTTTTTTTTGTAGATTTTCTATTGTCTTTGATAATTTTTGAAATATCGAGGATTTCTTTCAAAATTTCGGATAAACCTCAAGATATTCCACTAAAAGATAAACTAGAAATTCATGTATTACTTCACCAGAGGGGTCAACAACACAAAGCTGTCGGAGCTTTTTATTCATTTAGCTGAGAAGCTTGGAAAGGGAGACTCACAATTCAAAGTTCAAGGAGGATGAGGAAGAAGGTTTTGTGAATGTACTTGTAAAAGAGACGGATAAGTCTCGTTCTATTTTCATTCTGAACGAGACTATGATAAAGATTTGACTTTGCCAGGACGAGGCCATCAAAGCCTATTTTGATAAAGCTCTAGTTACTTTGGTGTGTAATTATAAAACATATTTTTATTTAAGTATGTCTACATTTGTTTCATGCTTAGCATAGTGGTTACTATATATAAAATTCTTTGAACTTTTAGGTAAAAGCCTTTACTCATTATATTTTAAACTTGATTTTTGTTTCTGTCTAGAGCATGAAGCAATGCTTAAAATGGTTCTAGCTGCTATTGTTGAGGGGAAAGATCCGGTCTATTCATTACGGAGTTCAAAAGGTGTATCTATTGGACCTCGCAAGCCTGCTTCTACCACTGCTCAAGTCACAAAGCCGGCCTCTGAAAACATTGAGGATGAAACTGTAGCTATCCCTCATCCCAAAAAAAAGAGATCTCATAATATTTCTGAGTCTTCTCCCACTAGATCCAAGTCACGCCCAAAGAGCATGGCTACACATCGCCATAGGTCCATCCCATCTGCTAAAAGCAAGAAAGCCTCCACCGAACCATCGGTGTCTCTACTTGGTGCATCCATCCGCCCCTTACAAGATAGCTTTGGGCTTGCCAAATTAAGAGAAGAAATTCATAAAACAAAAACAATTAAAGAAACAACTTTGATTTTAGATATAAATCAGTGTGATAGGCCACTTGTAGACCCAATAACAGGAGACAGGCCAATGGAAGTAAGAGAACCGAATGAAACACATGTACATAACTTAAAAATAAAATTTAAAAATCATACACAGGCTATAGTTACTCCTTTTGTTGTTGTGGTTGATCCCAACGAATGCAATGTTGTTGCAAATTTTGATTTTTCTTTATTAGATTCATATCATTTTTTTGTTCTTGGGGGCATACACAGTTTACAAGCCCGAAAATAGTTATCTCAAAAGTATCCCCATATTCCAACCTTTCGAACTATGAGTGCTATTGCATTTGTTGGTCTGACAGTGGAAGAAGCCAAATTATTGGATTGGGACCATAATATTGATCAACACTACCGGATGAAGATGAATGTAATAAAAAGAATTCGATTTGAGAAGGTCTCTTACAAACATGAGAAAGGCTTGAACGTCGCGGCTCAACAGACTTACGCGGATCTGTTGATTTACTAGAATCAGTAACTGAGTGAATTGAAGCTTTTGACTCATCACTCAATGATTCAACTTGTTCAAAAGAACAATGTTCTAATTGTGTAGAGCTTGTATATAAAGAGGAGGACGAGGTCAAAAGATTTGACACAAGTTGAGTTACAGGCATCATTTCTTGAAAAGTACTTATGTGAGAAATTTCAAAAGATGAACGGGTAAATGATAATGATGCCACATCATTTATGAAAACATGTTGAGAATCAGGATTGGCTTTATAAAAAAAGCTTTCATTGGGAATATCAGATGAAGATGATGCACATTAGAGAAAATTTGGCCTTGGAAAGGGCCCTATAAGAATCGCCACGTAGGATGACAATTTTTCGGCAATGTAAAATACTAAAATAAAGTCTTTTTCTGACCGCAGTCCTGTCCACACAGTCTTCAATGATTAGCTATTATGTGTGTAGTATAGTCTGTGACTGAAAAAAAAATAAAATCATAACTTTTGAATGGCAACTCGGTTTGAGACGATTATAGTGCCATTAGAAAGCCCTCGACGAGAGCTTTTCAATGACACCCAACATGACCAGTTTCAAGCTACGGTGAAGAGGTTATGGCCAGTCAAAGTTTTGGTCAGTCAACACTTGGTCAACCCGATATCTCTTTCAAGCGTAGTTGATCGGGTGTTGGGTGTCATTGAAAAGCTATTGTCGAGGGCTTTCTAATGGCACCGTAATCGTCTCAATCCGAGTTGTCGTTCAAAAGTTACACTGTTTTTTTTTTTTGAGTTGCATACTATACTACAAATAAAATGGCTTATTTACGGGCTGGCCCCTATGCAAAATTAGAGTTCTTTTAAAAAGGAAAAAAAATCAATTTGAAGGAGCTACGTTATGTAGATTTCAAATTTGAGTGTTTTGATTGGACTATGTAGAAGAAACTTTTGAGGAAAAAAATAAAAGATATCTCTTTGAAAGGCCCCTTTTATGCTCAAATTTTCTCTAATGCTTGTTGCAACGTATTGAGTTACAACTACTAGAATAGAAGAGGAGAAACTACTTGACATCGTAACCTTAAAAGAAATTTTAACTATGTACTTATACTAAGCATAGACCCGTTAAAATAGTTAACACAAAACTAAATGTGCTCCCCAAACTTAACTGCAACCTTTGCTGGTCATAGAACAAATAAAAAGCTATGCGGACCTCAATAGACGTATACAAGAAAAACAACTACATGCAAATGAGCAACAAGCCTAGAAAGTAACTGGTTAATTGAAATTTTTAGCGGCTACCATGCCTTAAATACTGTTTGGCAGCATCCTTAGGTTTAGGTTTGGACGGTCCCGGCTCAGGCTCGGTCGGCATGAGGTGAGGTGAATTGCGGCAACTCGGTCTCGACGCAAGCTCGAGGTTGGCGAGAAGTGAGTTGAGTCTCATGCTCCAAATCGGCGTGAGGCGAGGGTCTGGAAAAAAAATTATTTAAGGACCGTAGTCCAAGCATAACTCACCTCATCTGTGAATTCAAAAGCACACATGTTGCCAGAGCTCTCGCTGCGACAAAGTCACAGATTTCTATAGTATATTGCATACGTTCTCGCTCACACATTTCTTGCGGTAAGATTATTGTCATTTTTTAATTTTGTTCTATGCTTAGCATGGGTACTAAATTATTGCATTACTAAATATTCAGGTTTTAGCTAGTGTTCATCTTCCTAAAACTTGGGTGACCTATGCTCAGCATAGGTGGTTGCACGAGTCCTCTCCTCTAATCTATGCTGAGCATAGGTTGTGTTCGGGTCCTAAATAACAACCTATGCTCAGCATAGGAAGCCGGTGGGATGTTTCTATTCTTAGCATGTTTCGACCTATGCTGAGCATAGGTTGCATCTCTGGTCCTCTTCTAACCTATGCTCAGCATAGGTGGTTGTGTTCGGGTCCTAATAAGTAACAACCTATGCTCAGCATAGGAAACCGGCGAGATGTTTCTATTCTTACCATGTTTCGACCTATGATTAGCATAGGTTGCATCTCTGGTCCTTTTCTTACCAACATCCTATGCTGAGCATAGGTTGTTACTCAGGATCCGAACACAACCCATGCTTATGATAGGTCGTTACTCGTATTTTTTTCGTTTTACAAGGCTTAGTCTGAGAAAAGTGAAAGTTTTCAGATGTTTTAGTAGGAAAATGTGTTGGATTTTTAGTTATGATTTTTAGAGATTATTTACAAAAACTGCTTGTCTATTTAAAGTTTTTGTATTTTCATTAAGGAAACGTTTGAAATTTTCCTAAAGAATCTTTTTCTCTACAAATTCTCAATTGTCTCTGATAATCTTTGAAATGTCGAGGATTTCTTTTAAAATTTCGGGTAAACCTCAAGATATTCCAGCGAAAGATAAGAAGAAATTCATGTACTACTTCACCAGAGGGGTCAACAACACAAAGCTATCTGAGCTTTTTATTTTTAGTTGAGAAGTCTGGCAGGGGAGACTCACAGTTCAAAATTCAAGGAAGATTGCTTGCTGATCAACTAGATGAGGATGAGGAAGAAGGTTTTGTGAATGTGCTTGTATAGGAGTCGGATAAGTCTCGTTCTATTTTCATTCTGAACAAAACTATGATAAAGATTCGACTTTGCCAGGATGAGGCCATCGAAGCCTATTTTGATAAAGCTCTAATTACTTTGGTGTGTAATTATATAATATATTTTTATTCATGTATGTTTACATTTGTTCCATGCTTAGCATAGTGGTTACTAAATATAAAATTCTATGAACTTTTAAGTAAAAAACTTTTTTTGTAAATTGAGTTGTCATGTGTTGTGAGCATAGCCAGTACAAATGTCTTTACTCATTATATTTTAAACTTGTTTTTTGTTTGTGTCTAGAGCATGAAGCAATGTTTAAAAATGGTTCTAGCTGCTATTGTTGAGGGAAAAGATCCGGTCTACTCATTACGGAGTTCAAAAGATTTATCTATTGGACCTCGCAAGCCTGCTTCTACCACTGCTCAGGTCACAAAGCCAGCCTCTAAAAACATTGAGGATGATACTGCAGTTGTCCTTCATCCCCCAAAAAAAAGATCTCATAATATTTCTGAGTCCTCTCCTACTAGACCCAAGTCACGCCCAAAGACCATGGCTACACATCGCTACAATTCAATTCCGTTTGCTGAAAGCAAGAAAGCCACGACCGAACCGTCCATGTCCTTACCTAGTGCCTCCATCCGCCCCTTGCAAAATACCTCTGAGCTTGCTAAATTAAGAGAAGATATTCATAAAAGAAAAAACATTAAATAACAACTTTGATTTTAGATATAAATCAGTGTGATAGGCCACCTGTAGATCCAATAACAGGAGATAGGCCAATGGAAGTAAGAGAACCAAATGAAACACATGTACATAACTTAAAATTAAAATTTAAAAATCATACACAGGTCATAATTACTCCTTTTGTTGTTTTGGTTGATCCCAGCGAATGCAACGATGTTGCAAATTTTGATTTTTCTTTGTTAGATTCATATCATTTTTTTGTTCTTGGAAGCATACATAGTTTACAAACCCGAAAACAGTTATCTCAAGAGTATTCCCATATTCCATCCTTCCGAACTGTGAGTGCATTTGCTGGCCTGATAGTGGAAGAAGCAAACTTATTGGCTTGGGACCATAACATTGATCAAGATTATCGGATGAAAATGACCGTCATTCAAAGAATCCGATTCTTTCACAAAGAATACACGAGAGAAAGTAGGAGATGTGAATCAACTTGAGCTGAAAGCACTCTGTGCTCAAGAGACATGCTTGTCTTTTGATTTGAAAAATCCTACGCAGAGCCTTGTAAAATATGATATCTTTTTTTAGCTTGCTTTTCGCAGTGGCCAGGTAATTTTTTTTTCTATGCTCGTCATGGAATGTTCTGGTCATAATATATGTTATAATCCTTTTAAAACGGTTTTATCAAACTAAATTTTTGAGCTCAATTTTAATACTCCCTAAATTCTTTATCAAATAAATTTTTTTATTTTTATTTTAGGTGTGGGCCCTTGTTGATAAATTTTTTGACAAATGAGAAACTTTTCAAATAAAGGGCCAACTTGCTCAGGGTGCCTCAAAGTCAAAGAAACAAGTTGTCAGCACTCAAACTCTGAAGCCAATCCCTACATAAATGGGAATCTCAGAGTGGAAGAACATGCAAGGGATTAGCTCTTCAGAGCTAATAACAAGTGTTCTTTCTAGAGTTGCCGATGGTCAACTTTCTTTGGCAGAAATACGAAAAGAATTTCAAAGGTAATAGTCATAATCTAAATATTTATTTTCATGTTACTTTTTGTGATAAAGTAATTTTTATGATTTTGCGGGATTTTTAACAATTATACTTTTTAAATGCAGGCATAAATTATTTATGAAAGTTCAAGAAGCCCTTGTGACATGGTTAAATTGTCAAGATTTCGAAGAGTGCTAGAGGCTTCATTCTCTGAACAGCCGAAATGAATCTTTGAGTCCATTTCTGATTTTGTTTAGAGACATGGTATTTATTTCACCCATGCTTAGCATAGGTGCTTATTAATTGTTTCTTTTTTATATTCTATGTCTTCTATGCTAAGCATAGCTTTTTTTTTATTTAATTATTTCTTTTTGATACTTTAAGTCTTTTATTCAATTTTATAAATTATGTCTCCCATGCTAAGCATAACTTTTTCTTTTTTAGTCTCCCAAAGATAAGAAAAACAAAGTCCTTCCAGAGCAATTTAAGAGACATATTCTGAAGGCAAAAGCAGAAAAAAGAAACACGGAGAGATTAGCACGTGGTGAGACCATTGCGGAGGAGGATCCAATAGAGACCTACCTTTTCAAAAGTGTCAATGATCAAGTCGGTTCACGAGGGTGATTGCAAAAAAATTTCAAATTTAAAAGAAGAAGAAGACCTTATACACTCTGTATTGCCGATATACCATATGGATTTCAGATGAAGGAATCATTAGATGACGATTCCTCCTTTAAATTCACTGAAATCCATAGTTTCATGCAAGGTATTTTTGAAGTCACAACTTCTTCAATTTGGAGAGTTATTATTTTTCATTCTTCTTGAGAGTCAGCTTCAGTACAAAAAGCACTACTAACTTTCTGTAATGCGGGAATGAAAATGTTGTATGGTAAGTTTTTAAGTTCTTGAATTGTTAATTCGTATTTTAATTCATAATTATATTTAAAAAAATTTATTTTAAGCTTAAATTTTATTTATTTATTCTACTTGTAATGTTCCATGTCAGGTACAAGCCCAATGTCAAGAACTCGGGAGGAGCACGACTTTGCAATGAAATAGAATACATAACCATCGGTTATTATTCTTTGGATGGCAAATGCTCGATGTTTCATTACAACACTTCCGGACTGACAAGTTTTAGAAACTTGTCCAATATCCAGCCGTGACCAAGAAACTAAAGAATCCAATGACGGCTTTTGTGGCTTGTCCCTACCAAAAGCCACAACAATAAATTAATCATTTAATTAATATTTTTTTTCACCTAGTTGATTGGGTTTTGGATTTATCTAGTGGTGGCGGCACTACAAGCGCATGTGTTATTCAGAAAGACAAACATGTTGCTGCAGTAGATTTAGATTCTAATTTAGTTGATTTTGTAAAAATGAGAATGAAATCTCTTTCAGTTTTGCTAGATGAACTATATGAGGTGAGAGAATTCAGATAGCAAGGATTCAGTAATTCCCTTGTCCAAGGAACCTCAGTCTCATGCTAGTGGAAAAGTAGGCGATATAGGAGAATTTGCTGATGTTTTGGTTCAAGATTATAATGTGGTTACGATAGTCAAGGCAACTGTAGAAGAGGTGCCACTTGAAATTATAGTGGCTACTCAAGAAAAAGAAAAAGATGTAAATGACCTCGATGATTTTTGGGAATAAAAAATTTTCTTTTGTTTTAAAAAATAATTGCGTTTATATTTTTTGATGTATTGTGTTTTGAAATCGTTTTGATTGATTTAATGTTCTTAAATTTATTTTTTAGTGATTTAAAATCAAAAATTTGAAATATTTTAAAATTTTTAACATTGATAATCATTACCAAAACTAAAATTGTAACGAGTTGTCAAGTTTATAATATTTTAATTTTGGATGTGTTTTTATAATATTTTTTGTAAAAAAAAATATTGTTAGGAAGTTAAAAAAATGAAAAGATTTTTTTCAAGATGATTTAAATATTTTCACAAATCATTTAATCTTGATTATTGTATAGTAATTTCATTTGCGTTTATTTAATATTTAAATATTCAATGAACTTACATAGGTATAAGTAAAGATTTTAAAAACTTTAAAAAATACTGATTAAATTTTTTATCATAATTTATCGTTTCAACACGCATAGACATGGGCACAACCAAAAGCAGATAAAAAATGCGCGTTGATTTGACATTGAAAGAAAACAACTAATATCAATTGAATGCTCAATCAAGAATAGTAGACCTATAGATGATATCAGTTTCAATATGCAGCAGATGTGCATGCGAACATAAAAAATCTAGCACGCCCTCTGAATCGATACACAAAGGAGAACATGGAACAGAAAGGTTGCAGGAAAAAAGATTATAAACTGAAAAAAAAAAAAAAAAAATGAGACCACATTTGTATATATAAAAAATAAGCATAAATCCCAACCGTACACTTGTCATATATTCAACGAGTAGATGGTGTCAAAAAATAGCAACCAATAGAAAATGTGCACGTGGAGTTAAAACGCACGTACATTTAGTAGTCATTATGACAATAGTTCACACAAAATTCCATATTTTATGGGCGCAAAATTCAAGACATTCGCCATATGACATGTAGCAAAAGGGTATATTACGGATTCCCACCAGATCTTAGAATTTATGAACATCATTTTCGAGGCTGACATGACTTGAGACATACTCAATAATGATTACAATTTTAATGAAGGAAATTAACGATTGGCTACGCGTCCCATCCCCCCTCCTCTTATATAAATGCACATTTCGGACCCAAAAAAAAATTGGTCCTCCTCATTCACTCATTCATTCTCTCAGTCGCTCGCTCACCAGGTCCTAATATCGATTCAACCTTCATTCAACAATCATCGTCACTTGCATTGTCTACTCTATGCGCTCAATTGATACTCCGTCCTGAATCAATCATTCTCTGATCCTAATTTCTATTCAACACGCGTACTTATCTCTCCTACACTACGTAAGTTTGTCTGTAGGTTCAACCGATCACTAACTATCAATATCGATTCAGCACACATTACATATTTTTTTCTTTATTGTAGAACATTCTTGTGCATTCAATCGATACATGGTGCGCACAAAGTAGACTGCAAGGCTCAACTCAGGTGGAGTGCCTTTACACACTACTGCTGGAGGAGTACCACCACTGCACCTCCTCCTCCACTACCACCACCATCTCGTCCTCCATCACCAACTTCATCTCATAGACAACAAGTAGCACCAAGGAGAGTGGGTCAGCCCAAAGACCCAGCCCAGAGACCCAGCATGGTTGAAAGACATCAGGAAGCTTCAGAAAATAATGAACCTCATGATCCCAAAGGCTCACATGCAAAGATGCATTAAGTAGGTGACCAGGGAGATTTCAACAGATGTGAAGTGGGTTGTGATTGCAGTTGAAACACTGCACAATGCTTATGAAGAATTTCAAATAAAATTCTTTTCAGATTGTGTGGTTGTTGTTGTACATGCAAAAAAATTAACAATAATGTCCAAAGTTTTTGTGTTGATTTTTCATATAAGGGATGCATACAATACACTTGCCCAGACTTTTCATCCAACAACTTCTGCTGCATCAGTTGCTGCCACCACTTCAGGGAGAAAAAAAAAGTAAGTCCAACCAAAGAGGCTACCAGCAACGATTCAATATATTGCTGTGAAAAAGAGAAGATCCACATACCCTCCAAAGAAAGTGAGGCTAATATAAAGCCAATGTCTCATTCTTTTCCTTCTTCTTCCTCTTCCAAATCCTCATCCAAGTCACAGAAATCAGTTTGTCTATCTCCCTCCAAAATAAGAAAATCTCATCTCATATCCTCTCCCCCCCCCCCCCAGATCTCCTTTCAAATCTCCTTCCAATTCTTGTTCCAGTTCTTGTTCCAGATCTCCTACCAAATCTCTTTCCAGATTTCCTTCTAAATTAGTTTCTAGATCTCTTGCCAAACCTCGTTCTAGATCTCCTTCTTCTAAATCAATTTATAAATCTCCTTCTAAATCAGTTTTCAAATCTCTCAAATCTCCTCCCAAATCTCCCAAATCACCTCTAAAATCTATTGAACAATCCACACAACTCTCTTCTCCACCTCATCCTGAAGGTGCAAAATTAGATTTATTTTTAAATGTGCAAATCAATACTTTTTTTTTTCAAACGATAGATTGAGTCATGTATATTTATCTCTTCTTGTCCCTCCATTATCTTTTGTAGAGTCTAATAAATATGATTAGTATGATCAATTACTTTCTACTCATCTTAAATCTTTCGGCAAACATTACAATTTTCAATCTCCTTTTACAAAAATCAATCATACCCTGACTGCACTAGACACAAGTGAATTAGAAAATAAAGATAAAATATTAGGGGACGATCTTGGATTGGAATTGATTTGGTATTCTCTAGAATATTATCAGACACCAATTTTTGTACAAATAGAACTATTGCCTATTCATTTTCAAAATAGTATTCATTATTTTTAATTTAAAAAATCGTATGTGGATGGATACATGGCAAATATGAGAATGAACGCACCATTGATTATGACGCCATATATATATAAGTTTTTTTTTTTTTTTCGAAATTTAGCTGCTGCTACATTTTTTTCAGCTAGCATGTTAGAAGTTTATTTAGACTCACATGCCAATTTGTTATTGTAGTGGACACTGGAGTGTATATGTTTTGGCATTATATGTAAATAGAGATGGTATATGTAACCCAATGTGCATAAAAATGAATTCAATCTCGCACACGCACAGGGCTGCAAAAAAACTTATACAAATGTTGATTGAATACTTTCCTATGCCAGGTGCAACGACATACACGAAACTGGAGTGGATAGATACAAAGGTGATTTTTGTATTTCTTTTTAAAATATGAGATATCAGTTCAGCGTGAATTTTCATTTTTCGTATTCAACTAACGCTCACGGCGCATGTTGAAACGATATCTCATTGTTTTTTTATTTTCAAATTTTTAATATCAATTCAATGCGCACTTGTTATCTTTGTAAAATTTCATTCATATCCTCGCGCACTGAAATGATATACAAAAAAATAAATAGATGATACAGAAAAATGAATGGTCTCTCTTCATGTGGAAGCCTATAATCTCACATTATCCAGATTTAATATTTAATATTATAAAAATATTCAATTTTTGTACATAGAAATATGCTATAGTGCCTAAATTCATGTAAAGGCCTATTTGCATCTTGTAAATTCATCTAAAGTAAGAACTCACGACGTTTTGTGTGACGTTCTATAGCGACACATTAGTGGATCCCAACTGACATCTTAACGGTTGGTGATCGACGCTCAGGCTGGTGTTCATTCCTATAAGGGCGACACTCAAAGCCATTGTACATACGTAGAGATTGAGCTATCAATAGAGGAAAGAGAGCCAGTTTCCATAGCTTGTGTATTTCTTTCCTCTGTTATATATTACAATTGCACTTCTTATCAATTGAGCAAACACACTTTGAGTTAGTATGTAGCCAATTCTGATAAACATCTGTTGTGGCATTTACTCTTCATTTGTACTAAATTCTAGATTCTCTAACGTGGATTTGCAGGCGACATCTGGGAGTGACAATTCTAACTGATGTGTGCAGGGAATTATCCGAAGCCTTAAACTTAACTTTAATCAAAATCTCTTTTAATTCTGAATGAGCTAAGTGTTCAGATAATGAACTTAATTGATGTTTTGTTAGTTTGCTTCTTGTGATAAGAACTAATTCCTTGTGTTTATTAAGAGGAATCAAAAGCCAAATAGTTTTCTTGTGAAGGATCTTTGTGCCTGATTGCTATCAGATTCATTGCTTCTGTTGTCGTAAGAGCCTGGAAGATAACGTACCATTCTATACCTTTAGACATTGACCAAATCATCTCATCATTGGTGTTTCCGAACGTCAATTTACTCAATATCTTTGGGATAACCAGATTTGTCATTGTAGTATTCTGCCTTGAATATTACATTCACCATCTTACCATCACCCTTTATACACTTATTGATCTAAAAGAGGGGATTTTTCTATCTCTTAGGGAATGATAAAACCTTTTATACTACTTAATTCACTGATTTTGTGGAAATCTATAACGACTAGGCTACCACATAACTTGGCACCATTGTCGGAGAGACGAATCTTCATCTTTTCATGATTTTTAAGTGTACTAAGTCCGTTAAATCATATTCATGTAATGTATGCCACGAGATCAGCCACACACAACTATTGAGCAGAAACGTTTAGAACGAGCACAGTGATTAGAAGCTTATAGAAAGACATGCGATTTGTATTTTCAGAATTTGTGAAATTCACCAATAAGAGCTAGATTAAGTCCTGATGCATTTGATAATCTTTACAACACTTCTATAGCACTTGTAAAGACATTTGAGCAAGAGCTTGCCAATTCATTGAATCCATTTGAATATTCGTCTTTGGAACATAGGTCTGATTCTCGTTCTTAATCCGAGTCTGACCAAGACCCTAATTCAACATCTGACCATCACTCTTTGTACACTTATCGATCTGAAACATGAGATTTCTCTCTCTCTTGGGGAACGATAAAATCTTTTATACTACTTAATTTTGTGAAAATCTATAACGACTAGGCTACCACATAATTTGGCGTCATTGTTGGGGATCGAAACCTGGGTCATCTAGGCGAAAATACTCACCACTATACCAAGTTATGTGGTAGCCTAGTCGTTATAGATTTTTACAAAATCAGTAAATTAAGTAGTATAAAAGGTTTTATCGTTCCCCAAGAGAGAGAGAAATTTCCTCTTTCAAATCGATAAGTGTACAAAGAATGATGGTTAGATGGTGAATCTAATATTCAAGGCAAAATGCTTCAATGATAAATCTGGTTATCCCAAAGATATTGAGTAAATTGGTGTCCAAAAACACCAATGATGAAACGATTTGGTCAAGGTTTGAAGGTACAGAAGGGTACATTATCTTCCAGGCTCTTAGGACAATAGAAGCAATGAATCTGACGGCAATCAGGCACAAAGATCCTTTACATGAAATCTATTTGGCTTTTGATTCCTCTTAACAAGTACAATGACTAAGTTTGTAAAGATAGCCTCTTCTTCTTCCATAGACTAGAACCTTCCGGGATTTGTCAAGAATTGTGCAGTCTTCTGTATCGAATTCGACCCTTTGATCTGAATTGGTGATTCTGCTAACTAAGAGCAGATTTTTGGTCAGATTTGGAACGTGGAGAACATTGGACAGCAATTTGACTTCACCTACTCCATGTTTCTAGCTTTCTATTGATATGCTATCTTGAATGATATGTACTTTTCTTGCTATTAGCTTTAATTCTTTTGTAATTGCTATTTGCTTGAGATTTGGCACATGACATTTACAATGTGCTCCATAGGTGTATCTATGCCTTTACAGTTTTCCATTTGGAATTTCTTGAGCATGGAAAGTGCATATCTACTTTGACTTATAAATGCTTGACCTTTCCAAAAACCTATTTCAAGGCCTAGAATATAGTGAAGAACTCCTAAGTCCTGCATCTTAAACTCACTACCAAGTGCATGTTTAGTTTCTTCAACTAGCTTCTCATTATTTTCACAAAGAATGATATCATCAACACAGATGAGAAGAATTACAAAGTTATCTACAAACTTATAATACAGAGAAGGGTCATATTCACTTAGACAAAATCCGAGTGATATGAGATAGGAGTTGAGCCTTGCATACCAAGACTTTGGTGCTTGTTTCAGTCCATAGAGACTTTTGAACAACAGACAAACTTTTGATTCTTCACCTTCTTTCACAAAACCAGGAGATTGCTCCATGTAAATCTCTTCCTCAAGGTAACCATTGAGAAATGCATTAGAAACATCAAGCTAGAACATACTCCAATTGTGAAAACATGCAAGAGATATGTGTATTTATATTGTTACCATTTTTGCAACTGGTGCAAAGGTATCTTCATAGTCAAGACCTTTAATTTGTGAGTAGCCTTTGGCACAAAGTCTTACTTTATACTTATTGATAGATCCATCATGATTATACTTGATTCTGAAAACCCACTTACATCCAACCACATGCATGTTGTTTGGTGGCTCCAAAAGCTCTCATGTGTTGTTTGACATCAAGGCTTCAAACTCTTGGGTCATTGCTTCAACCCACATCTTGGATTGAAGAGCTTCTTGGACATATTTAGGCTCTTCATCTGATATGAAGAGAGCATGATGGGAAGTTTCACCTTCCACTCGCCTTCCTTCTTCATCATATGTGAGCCTCCTTGGCTCAGATCTTTCTGTTGTAGATCTTCTTGGTGTGGTTGCCTGAAGTTGCTCCTCCTCAAGACTCGGCCTCACCACTTCTTGAGCAACATCAAGATTGATGATTATAGATATTGCATGAGACTCCTTGATTTGTGTATCATCCAAGTTAAACTTCTGATCTTCATGAAAAATCACATCTCTACTAACAACATTCTTGTCAGTAGAGGGAAGATAAACTTTGTATGCTTTTTTAGCAGATGCATATCCTACAAAAATTCCTTTAATAGCACTAGGATCTTCCTTCTTCCTAGTTTCTAGAGGTACATGCACAAAGCATACACGGCCAATGATCTACCTTAGGCTTTTTCTTATACAAAATCTCAAATGGTGTTTTTCCTCCTATTGCAAGATTAGGAAGCCTATTACAAAGATATTTTGCACATGCAACTGCTTCTACCCAAAATTCTTTAGGCAGAGAAGCTTCTAGCATAATGGCTTTTGCACATTCACACAAAGTTCTATTTTTTCTCTCAGCAACTTTATTTTGCTGAGGAGTATATGAACAAGAAAACTCTCTTTGAATTCTCTCTCTCTCACAAAAGTCTTTAAACTTATTGGAAATGTATTCTCCTCCACTGTCACTTCTCAAAGCTTTCAACTTGAAAGAAAATTGCTTTTCTACAGAAGCTTTGAAAGTAAGAAAAACATCATAAACCATGGCTTTAGAAGACAACACATAGATCCAAGAATATCTTGTATAATCATCTACAAAGGAAACAAAGCAATTTGCTCCTCCTTTGCTCTTAGTTGATGAGAAATGAACATCATAGTGCACAAGTTCAAATGGTTGCTTTGTTTTGATGCTTGATCTAGGAAAAGGCCTTCTGTGTGATTTTGCCAGAACACAAGCTTCACAAGGTAGAAGCTCCTTTGACAGTGTCTTTGGTAGTCCAACATCTTTTCCTTCCTTGACCATAGATTGCACGGCTTTGAAATTGGGATGTCCCAATCTCTTATGCCACAAATCCTCCTGAAGAACCTTGGTCTCATAAGCAATATCTGAAATGTTAGCACTCTCCCTAGACTCTAATTTGTACAACTTACCAATTCTAGATCCTCTAGCAATAACTTTGTTTTCTCTTGAGATTATACAATTGTCAACTTGAAACTTGACATCCAATCCACTATCAAACAACTGTCTACACTAATGAGATTCTTGGTTAGTCTAGATACATAAAGTACATCATGCAAACAAATTTTTTTTGATGATGATCAAGCAGTGGAATACTACCTATTCCTTCAATCCTACACTCTACATCATTAGCAGTATAGATTGATCTTTTTGCACCTAGATATGGCATGAGACTAGTGAAAGAGTTTCTAGAACTAGACATATGGGAACTAGCCCCACTATCTATCCACCAAACTTTTTCATTCTTAAAAGAAAAAGATGAAAAAGTAGACATCATTAATGAATCCTCTCTTTCACTCTCAACACCCTCACACTCATCCTCATTAGTAAGGTTAGCTTGCTTAGATTGGTTCTTCTTCTTGAAACAATATGATGCATAGTGTCCTTTCTTGCCATAGAAAAAAGACTTGATCTTTGACAGCTTCTTGTTGCCACTGGATGTTGCAGCTTGTGAGGATTGATCCTCACCACCTTCTTTGACTTCGTCCTTCTTGAAGTGTTGTTGTTCTTTTTCCTTTGCTCTTGACTTGTTTCTGATGAAGAGTGCTTTGTCATCTCCACCATCTTTCAATGAAAGTCTGTTGATCCTCATCATCTTGTTCTCTTGCATGCTTTCTTCAACAATGAGAACACCTTGCAGTGTCTCCAAGGATGGAAGGTCCTCCCTGACATCATAAGTCTACACAGTATTGTCATACTCATCTCTAAGTCCATTAAGGACTACTTGAACAAGTTCAGTGTTCTTAAGAGCATGTCCAATACCAGCTAACTCTTGATGAAGATCCTTTACTCTCATCACATATGATGAAGCACTCTCATCTACTCTCTGATAACTTAGAAAGATTTGGTTTCTAAGTGTAAGCAATCTAGAAGTATTCTTGATTTCATAGATTGTTTTTAGAGTATCCCAAGCTTCCTTGGCAGTAGTGCATGTACTGATCTCTCTTAACACTTCATTGGTTACGTTCATTTTTATGAAATGAAGGGCAATTCTGGCTCTTTTGTGAAATGTTGCAGTTTCATTAGGTGTTGCAGGTTCTTCTTCAACTCCACTCACAATGTCCATTACATCATGTAGAATCAATAATTATTCCATTCTAATCTTCCACAATGCATAATTGGAAGATGTTGATCTCTCACTGTGATCCAAGAAATGTGAACCATATGAAGACATCTCTATGAGAAATTCTAGTAATGACAAAGATGGAGTTGAAAGATGTTGCTTGCTACCTCAACCTAGGATCTAACACTGATGATGTTGATCCAACCCATGAAATCTAGCAACAGAATGTGAGATCAAATTCTCAACACAGAAAATCAATCTATCTTGAATTTGGATCTTGCTTCAGTCAGTGAAATGAAGCACATGCAAGTAAGAAGTCTATCTCTCCCACGAGTTTCAAAGAACTGAAAATTTCTCTAAGAACTTACTTTCAACTCAAACATAGTAATTTGTGTGAAAAGAAAAGTCTAAGACCTCAAAATACTCACTTCTATCCAATTCTACTTGATGACAGTGAAAATTGATGAAATTGGTAAAAAGAACTGATGTGTGCTCACTTTGGCATATCCCACGATTTGAGTACTCTCTCAAACTCTCTGATTGCATAAATCTCTACTAAAAACAAATCAAATTGATTTAGAAACTCAAGCAACACATTCTACTCTTCAATACCTATCCAGCAAGCTATAAGACATCAAATTTGGATCATTCCTTGAGAAGTAGCACTCAATTAATGAGGGCTGATTTCACACGTGTGAGATCTCTGTCCATACAGGGCTATGCTAAAGCAGATCAGGCTCGTTTTGATCCACTTATAATCCATAGATGGCTTGTTTCTCAGCAAGTTTGGATTCCTCTCCCAAATTCGAGTTCCTGCAAGGAAAAGCACTGTTGTTCTGATGTATACATCCTCACCTCTTCAAAGCATGAAGCTCTGATACCATGTGAAGTTTTTAGCACTTGTGAACTTCACCACCCACCCTACAGGATCTTACTGAGGTGTTGTGATTGCACAAGATTGATCAAAGAACAATATACTTAAAAAATCTATGGCAAGAGCACAATGGCATACATCTGACTGAAAAATATAACTTCTTAATATGAGAATTGAATGTCAGAAATAATTCTAAGTGCTCAATATGGGAAAAACAGGCTGCTCTTGAGTAGAGAGAGAAAATCAATGATGAAACACTCGAATAGAGAGAGAAATGAGTCCAAAACACCAAAATCTCATTATTCACAATATGGCAAAACATGCCAAGATTTTCCTACATCAAAGAGATTCAAATTCCTACAGTGGAGTTGCATGAAAAGTCCACTTAACTGAGTTAACTCAACTACCAAGGATCCACATGTGTAATTGCATGCATGGATATTGCGTGTACTGCATGTCAACTCATAAAACTGCCTGCATGTGTAGATCACAGAAACTACTTTGCATGTTACATGCACTGATTGCATGTGGCTTGCATGCATACAAAATGACATTGCATACTATCTAAACTTTTGCATGTCATCAAATTTGAATCCACCTAACTCAAACTTGACTTATTCTACAAGGTTATGTGCTCAATTCACATACCTTTTATGTACAACATAGATGACAATGGAAATAACCATGGACATGGGCCAAAACTCGAGATAGGAAGATAATATTTTACTAATCTTCACAAGTTATCATGCAAATTAAAAAATCATGAGACAGAATACTATGCCCTACACACCGCAACACAATGGAGTAGCCAAAATAAAGAACCAGACCCTGAGTGGAGGCAGCAAGGTGTATGATGGCGCAGACAAGGCTTCCGAAAGAATTCTAGGCAGAAGCTATCTTGATAGCCGTCTATCTTCAAAATAGGGGTATGACAACTACTGTGAGCGATGTGACTCCTTATGAGGCCTGGACTGTTGAGAAGCCCAACTTGTCACACATCAAAGTATTTTGTTGTAGGGCTTATATGCATGTACCTAAAGAGAAGATGTTAAAACTTGATGAGAAGTCGAAGCTCATGATATTCGTGGGCTATGCAATCAATTCATCTGGACACATGTTGTATAATCTTGAAACCAATAAAGTTCAGGTGAGCAGAGATGTAAAGTTTGATAAAGAAGTGTTTCAAGAAGATGCTGACTTGAACAGCCTGTTCAAGAAGACCAACAAGAAGTTGTGGAATATGAATTGCAGGTCCCACAACAACTAGTGCAACCTGAAGAGGAAGAGGATCATGCTTAACCGAGACGCTCTAGCAAAATCACAAAACTGAGATAGAAGGCTATTGAGAATGCTGCAGCAAACAATTGCGAAAACAATCGATGCCTAATAACTACGGAACCCACATCTTACTCAAAAGCAGTGGCGAGTTAGGAATCTGAACAATGGAAGAAGACGGTGCATGAAGAAATAGATTCAATGCATAAGAATGAAACATGGACACTTGAGAACCTACCAAAAAGAAGGAACCATGCGAGTACAACTATTTATAGCTTCCAAGATGTCATTTGGCCACTTGTCCCAAACTTGACCTAATTTGAAAACTTTTAGATACTTCATCAAAAACCTAGAAAATCTATTGTCGTTTTTCAAGGGGTTTTGTTAGAACATCAGTTGTCATCTATGTGGTCTTCACATACTCAATCTGAATCTCATGTTTATGCACATGATATGATGATACCTGAGTGGTATATGCTTAGTCTTGGAATGGAAGACTTGATCCTGAGTCATGGAGATTGCGCTTGTGTTGTCCATATACAGGATAGTAGGTTCTTCTTGCTTTTCTCCAAGTTCAGTTAGCAACTGCCTCAGCCACACAACTTCATTCACATTTTTTGAAGCTGCTACATACTCCACTTCGCATAAAGATTGTGCCACAAGTTTTTGCTTTTTGCATACCCAACTTACTGGCCCTCCACACATCATGAAGCATCCGCCTCCGATTAGACTTTGAAAGGGTGTATTACACATTTCGAATTCTTCATGCCTTGTCTTTGGACAGTCATCCATTGAAAGTTTTACTCCAAGTGCCATAGGAGTTTCTTTCTCTTTGCATTCAAGCATTGCATAGTTTGCCAAAATTTTGCAGGCATAATTTTGTTGGGAAAGATTTATGTTTCCAATTGTTTCATTTTTAGTGATTTCAATTCCTAGAAATTTCCTAGCTTCTCCAAGGTCTGTAATTTCAAACTCTTGCCCTAAAAGGAACTTGGTTTTTGTTATCATGTCTAAGTCATTTCCAAACATCAGAGTGTCATCAATGAATATAACTAAGATTAGAGAACAATCACATTCTTTTATGACAAGCTCTTGCAGCTGTTTTGATCCATAAATGCACTTCTTTAGTTTGCAGGTCAGATCAAGAAATTGTGGGTTGACGACTACCTCATATAAATTCCTTCATCAAGAATCCCATAAAGGAATGCAGTCTTGATATCTATATGATAGACAACTAAGGAACGTGTAATAGCCAAAGCAAATAAGAGACGAATGGTAGACTGTTTTACCATAGAGGAGAATGTTTCTTGGTAGTCTACTCCATACTTCTGAGAATATCCTTTGGCTACTAATCTAGCCTTGTATCACTCAATGCTCCCATCTATTCTCAACTTTAACTTGTAGACCCATTTGCAAAATGTGATTGTTCTCTAATCTTAGTTATATTCATTGATGACACTCTGATGTTTGGAAATGACTTAGACATGATAACAAAAACCAAGTTCCTTTTAGGGCAAGAGTTTGAAATTACAGACCTTGGAGAAGCTAGGAAATTTCTAGGAATTGAAATCACTAAAAATGAAACAATTGGAAACATAAATCTTTCCCAACAAAATTATGCCTGCAAAATTTTGGCAAACTATGCAATGCTTGAATGCAAAGAGAAAGAAACTCCTATGGCACTTGGAGTAAAACTTTCAATGGATGACTGTCCAAAGACAAGGCATGAAGAATTCGAAATGTGTAATACACCCTTTCAAAATCTAATCGGAGGCGGATGCTTCATGATGTGTGGAGGGCCAGTGAGTTGGGTATGCAAAAAGCAAAAACTTGTGGCACAATCTTCATGCGAAGTGGAGTATGTAGCAGCTTCAAAAAATGTGAATGAAGTTGTGTGGCTGAGGCAGTTGCTAACTGAACTTGGAGAAAAGCAAGAAGAACCTACTATCCTGTATATGGACAACACAAGCGCAATCTCCATGACTCAGGATCAAGTCTTCCATTCCAAGACTAAGCATATACCACTCAGGTATCATCATATCATGTGCATAAACATGAGATTCAGATTGAGTATGTGAAGACCACAGAGATGACAACTGATGTTCTAACAAAACCCCTTGAAAAACAACAATAGATTTTCTAGGTTTTTGATGAAGTATCTAAAAGTTTTCAAATTAGGTCAAGTTTGGGACAAGTGGCCAAATGACATCTTGGAAGCTATAAATAGTTGTACTTGCATGGAGAAATAATCATCATAGTTTCTTTCTTTGTGGAAAATTCATCTCTTGTGTTTCTATGTGTGAAGAATTGAAAAAAATTATCTATGTTAGATATAGGGGTCTTATGTTTTTTACATCAAGCATCTAGGTGTAGGATGTTGATAGGAATAAATTTGGCATAGATGGCAAATTATGCATTTCCACTTGTAATGCCACTATTGAGCCAAAATAGAGTAAGAGGCTAAACACTTGCTAATTAGAGTGTAGACAAGTGTAAAGTTTTTGTTTGATGAATTCCAAGAGGTCCAATAGGATATAGAGGTGGAACCTTGAGAGGTCCAATAGGAAATTGAGGTGTGCTTGAATATAGTCCAATAGAATTAAGAGGTGCATAGATCAATGATCCAATAGGATCAAGAGGTGACAAAATGTGGTTTAATCATAGTTAAGCATAGTGGTAGCTCGTGGACCTACTAGTATCATTGTACTCCTCATTTTGAAATCAATTGATTTGGTGATTTCATGGATTTTGTGAGTTATTGGATTTCTAGCTTTCTCTCTCTACTCGAGAGCTCTTGATGTATTTTCTCTCTCTACCCGAGGAGAGCAGCTTGTTTTTACTTAGATTATTTTTTGAATACTTCCCACACGTGTGAGTGAGAGTTGGAAGTGATTGAATGCATGTAGTAGTGTGTTTTTGCCATAGGATTCAAGATTGATCTTGAATCTCAATCTAGTCTTGATCTTGGTGCATCTACACACCTTAGGAGATCACAAGTACATGTAGTGGACAGTCCACACGTGTGAAATTCAACATGGTATCAGAGCCTACCTAAGGTTACCATGCATTTTGATCCATCTAAGTGAAAAATTTTCATCAATCTTGAGCTAGAAATTGTCAAGGCCCATTTTCCTAGCTATCTTGTTCAATCTTGGATCAAAAGAGATCAAAAGGACATTGATTGGGTCTGATCTGGTACTGTACGGAATCAGGTGCTCAGACACGTGTGAGGAACATCCAATTTCAGTTTGGAAGTTCTCTCTCATGTTTGATCCATTTATCTTGCTTGATAGCTTGTTTTGAAGCTATTTTTGTCTAGTTTCTGTTGCAATCAGTTTCATTCCATTTGGTTGAGCCAATCAAAAGTTATAAGCTTTTGAAGAGGGTTAGGTAGGGCACCTAGACCTGGGTGGACACATTTGGTTTGGTCAAGAGATTGCTTGGTTGATCCAAAATCACAGTTGTATGCTTGCCAATCTCATCTATATGTGATCTAGGCACTGTTTTGAGATCTTAGCCATTTTGTTTCATGCAATATCATTGTATTTGAGTCAAATTTGGTTTCTTAGTGTATTTCACACGTGCTAAGAGTGTTGGATCCTAACTTTGCCTATACTCCATCATTTGATGTGAAATAGATCTTGTTTTAGAGAGATTTGTGTAGCTAGTGAGAATCAATTCACAAATTGTTGTAAGATCTTTCATAAGAGGAGATAGTACTCAATTATTGGATCCTATTGAAAGTGTGTAACAACATTTATTGTTCATCATCTGAGTTTTCTTCACTTCAAATGTCTTCAATGGGTTCATCCTTGTTGGAACCAAGTGAAAGATTGACCACTTCAAATTATTCAATTTGGAAAATGAGGATGGAGTCCATCTTGATCCTTCAAGACGTGATGGACATAGTTCTTGGCCTTGAAGAAGAACCACAAGTTCTTCAAGAGGTTCAAAAATACAAAAAGAGAGCTAGGATGGCTCTCCACTACATTAAGATGAATGTCTCTAATGAGATATTGAGGGAGATAGGTACTTGTACAGCAGCCAAAGAAGCTTGGGATTGTCTCAAGACTATCTATGAGGCTAAGAATACCTCTAGGCTTCTCACTCTTAGGAATCAAATCTTTCAAAGTAGCCAAAAGAGTGATGAGAGTGCATCTAGTTATGTTTTGAGAGTAAAAGATATTCATAGAGAGCTTGCTTGTATTGGTGATTCCATCAATCAAAATGAGCTAGTTCAAGTCATTCTCAATGGCTTGAGAAGTGAATTTGATAATCTTGTCCAATCCTATGCCATTAAGGAGGAGCTACCAAGTTTGGAGGCTCTCCAAAGTGTGCTAATTTTAGAAGAATCAAGACAAGAGTATAAGCTCTTGAGGATGGACAAGCTTTCTCTCACTCATAATGATGGCAAAGCTCTTTTTGCCAAGGATAAGCACAAAGAGAGGAGCAAGAACCAACATCAACAATCCTCAAGCAAGGACAAAGTCAAATCCAAAGACAAAGATGAGGAGGAAGATGATTCTCTAATGCTTCATCATCCAAGCTCAAGAAGAAGAAGAAGATCAAGTGCTTTTATTGTGGCAAGAAAGGTCATTATGCCACCAATTGCTTCAAAAAGAAGAATCAACTCAAGCAAGCCAATATTACCAATGAGAAGGAAGACACTATTGCAAGTGATGGAGAGGGATCTCTTATGGTCTCTAGTTTCTCATCTACTCCTTTCAAGAAGGACGGCCTATGGTATATTGATAGTGGAGCCTCTTCACATATGTGTAGCTCCAAGGACTCTTTCTCTTCTATTGCACCTTATGATGGAGTGAAGAAATCAATATACACTGCAAATGATTTTGAATGTCCTATTGAAGGCATAGGGAACATTCCCTTGAAGCTTGCATCCTCTAAAGTTCTTTCTCTCTCTAGAGTTCTTTATGTACCTAAGCTTACCAAGAATCTTATTAGTGTTGGTCAATTGCTTGATAATGGCCTTGATGTAAAATTCAATGTTGATACTTGCACTATCAAGAAGAATGATGAGATACTTGCATTAGGATCTAGATTTGGTGGCATCTATAAACTAGATCCAAATGAGTATGTGAATGCTTGTAATGTTGCTCTTGTGAACAAGCTCTCTATGGAGGAATTATGGCATAGGAGGTTGGGACATCCCAACTACAAATCCATGCTCTCTATGATCAAAGAATCCAAAGCTATTGGCTTGCCAAAGTCATTCTCCAAGAAGATCAAGCCTTGTGAGGCTTGTGCTATTGCTAAATCTCACAAAAAGCCATTTACAAGATCTTCTATCAAAAGCAAGCATCCTTTGGAGTTAATCCACTCGGATGTGCATTTCTCATCAACTACAAGCAAGGGAGGAGCCACTTGTTTTGTTACTTTCATTGATGATTACACAAGATTCACTTGGATATATCTTCTTGCTTCAAAATCTATGGTGTTTGATCATTTCCTTATTTTCAAAGCTTATGTAGAGAAGCAATTCTCATTCAAGATTAAAGCTCTTAGAAGTGATGGAGGTGGTGAATATATCTCCAATAAATTTCAAGACTTTTGTGAGCTTGAAGGTATTAAAAGAGAATTTTCTTGTGCCTACTCTCCATCTCAAAATGGAGTGGCCGAGAGAAAGAATAGATCTCTATGTGAATGTGCAAAATCTATGAGAATTGAGGCATCTTTGCCCAAAGATTTTTGGGGAGAAGCCATCAATTGTGCAAATTATCTTTGCAATAGGCTCCCACATATAGCTCTTGGAGGAAAGTCACCATATGAAATCTTATTTTTGAAGAAGCCTAAGGTTGATCACCTTAGAATTTTTGGATGCTTATGCTTTGTCCATATGCCCTTGGAAACAAGGAAGAAGGAAGATCCTAGTGCATGCAAAGGGATCATGGTTGGATACTCATCCACCAAGAAGGCCTATAGAGTCTTTATACTCTCTACTTCTCAAGTTATTGAAAGTAGAGATGTTGTCTTTCATGAAGATCAACACTCATCATTTGAAGAGGCCGAGATCAAGAAATCTATGGATGCATCATCAATTATTGATTTTGAAGACAATCATGATGTGATGGGGTCGAGATTTGAAGAAGACTCTCCTCGGATTTTTTCACCAAGAAGATCCATGAGAGATAGATCCGAGCCTAAGAGGCTCTCATATGTTGACAAAGGCAAACAAGTGGATCTTGATTCCACTAATTATGTTTTTTATGTCTCTCATGAAGAGCCAAAGAATGTACAAGAGGCACTTAATACCAAGGAATGGTATGATGCCATGAAGCAAGAGTATGATGCATTGATCACCAACAATACTTGGGAACTTGTGGATCCTCCTTCCAACAAGCATGTGATTGGTTGCAAGTGGGTATTTCGGATCAAGTTCAATCATGATGGCACCATCAACAAGCATAAAGCAAGATTATGTGCCAAAGGATTTGCTCAAATCCATGGTCTTGATTATGAGGAAACCTTTGCACCCGTTGCAAAAATGGTGACAATAAGAATTCTTATTTCTCTTGCTTGTTTTTTCAAGTGGAAGGTGTTCCAATTAGATGTATCCAATGCTTTTCTAAATGGTTATCTTGAGGAGGAGATCTATATGGAACAACCTCAAGGATTCATCAAGGATGAGTCCAAAGTGTGCTTGCTCTTCAAAAGTCTTTATGGACTCAAGCAAGCACCAAGATCATGGTATTCAAGACTTAACTCTTTCCTTATATCACTAGGATTTACTCTTAGTGACTATGATCCTTCCATGTATCTAAAGTTTGTTGATAGCAATATTGTCATTCTTCTAATTTATGTTGATGACATTATTCTTTGTGGAAGTTGTATCAAGCTAGTTGATGAAACCAAGCTAGCACTTGGATGTGAGTTTAAAATGCAAGATCTAGGAGAGATACATTACATCCTAGGCCTAGAAATTGATTTTTATGAAAATCATGTCTTTATATGCCAATCTAGATATGCTCACTCTATGTTGAAAAAATTCCATATGGAAAATTCTAAGAGCATAGATACTCCAATGGAGCAAATTGTAAAAGATCCTAATAAAGGTGATGAAATATCCTTTGAGGACATCACACTTTTTAGGAGTCTTATAGGCTCCTTGATTTGGCTTACTATTACTAGGTCCGATCTTAGTTTTTGTGTGCACAAATTGAGTCAATTTATGCAAGAACCTAAGATCCATCATTGGAAGATGGCCAAGAGGATTTTAAGATATGTATCTTCATCTTGTGATTATGGTCTACTCTATAAAAGTGAAGATCTATCCATTATTGGCTACTCGGATTCGGACTTTGCAAGTGACAAAATGGATCGGAAGTCTATTAGTGCATACACTATCTTTCTTGGAGGCAATCTAATATCTTGGCTTTCCAAAAAGCAAGATACTATATCTCTCTCTTCATGTGAGGCCGAGTACAAAGCACTCACTACAACTACCAAAGAAGTGCTTTGGATCAAGAGGTTATTAATGGAACTAAAGTGCATCAAGGAGGATGATCTACCAATGATCAAGTGTGATAATATCTCGGCCCAAGCTCTTGCCAATAATCCCATATTTCATGCAAGAAGCAAGCACATAGAAGTGGCACACCATTTTGTGAGAGAAAAGCTTATTGGAGGAGAAATCTATTTGGAGCATGTCAACTCGTCCTCTTGTATTGCCGATCTACTCACCAAGCCTTTGAGCAAAAGTGCTTTCATCAAGCATAGATCTAATCTTGGAGTTATATCAAGATCAATGCTCAAATCTTCATAGATAATTTTTTAGGAGGAGTGTGAAGAATTGAAAAAGATTATCTATGTTAGATATAGGGGTCTTATGTTTTTTACATCAAGCATCTAGGTGTAGGATGTTGATAGGAATAAATTTGGCATAGATGGCAAATTATGCATTTCCACTTGTAATGCCACTATTGAGCCAAAATAGAGTAAGAGGCTAAACACTTGCTAATTAGAGTGTAGACAAGTGTAAAGTTTTTGTTTGATGAATTCCAAGAGGTCCAATAGGATATAGAGGTGGAACCTTGAGAGGTCCAATAGGAAATTGAGGTGTGCTTGAATATAGTCCAATAGAATTAAGAGGTGCATAGATCAATGATCCAATAGGATCAAGAGGTGACAAAATGTGGTCCAATCATAGTTAAGCATAGTGGTAGCTCGTGGACCTACTAGTATCATTGTACTCCTCATTTTGAAATCAATTGATTTGGTGATTTCATGGATTTTGTGAGTTATTGGATTTCTAGCTTTCTCTCTCTACCCGAGAGCTCTTGATGTATTTTCTCTCTCTACCCGAGGAGAGCAGCTTGTTTTTACTTAGATTATTTTTTGAATACTTCCCACACGTGTGAGTGAGAGTTGGAAGTGATTGAATGCATGTAGTAGTGTGTTTTTGCCATAGGATTCAAGATTGATCTTGAATCTCAATCTAGTCTTGATCTTGGTGCATCTACACACCTTAGGAGATCACAAGTACATGTAGTGGACAGTCCACACGTGTGAAATTCAACACTATGTCCACCCCATCTCATGTGTTTCTCTCTTGATATCTTGGTTTTCTATGTGTAAAATGTTGATTTCTTGGTAGATCTTGGATCCACACATGTGAAGTACTGTAATTTACTGCGTTTGTATGGATAGGGACATTACTAAGTCATATATAAGTGTTTATGATTAGATATTTGTGCATTTCTAATTCTATCATGCATAAAGTAGTGATCTCTATCTTCTAAATATTTCTAGATGTGCGCTCCAAATTGGCCCAATATCTTGTTGATCCACTAATGTATTTTGGATTTGTATTTTTTCACATTTATGTTCAAAAAGTACAAAAAGGACCAAGAGTGGATCCTAATCTGATCCTCAAGAAGGATTGGTTGTCAGATTACTTGATCTATCAATCTACTTGAGATTAAGATCAATCTAGATCAATTCTAGACACAAAATCCTAACAAGAACAATCATTAATTGAAGGTAGGTGTACTTTCTGGTTTCCCACGTGTGAAACCCTGTCTGAGTACGGACTCCAACCTGAAAATCAAGTACACATTGATAGCACTCAAAACAATCAAAACAAATGTAGACAAATGGAGAGAATCACTCAAAATTGCTTCCAAAACCAAGATTGGTGTCTTCACAATGATTATGGCCAAATGTGGCTCTATATATACAATAAGTGGGAGATCGTGGTACTGATCATCCCTTTGATCCCACATGTGTGAATGTGCTTTTTCATATGATGATTCATCATGCAAAACTGACACTTGGACAAAACCTTCTATTTTGGGCACCTTTGGTCCATTTTCCTTCTATATGGAGATCTACTTGAAAATCTTCTAGAAGTCAAAATTCGTCTACTTCAGCTTATTCCACACATGTGAGCTGTCCTCTACACATGGGATGTGACACCTAACCAAAGGATGTGGCTCATGCAATCAATGGATTGATGCCATGTGTCATATGTCTAGAAAAGTAGTTTTTGGCCTTTTTAGCCACTAGAACTTGAATTAAATCATTTGTACAACCTATATGATTATGGTACATGACAAGTACACTAGTTTCACACGTGGGAACAAGCTCCACACATGTGTAATCATCCTATATACAAGATTTTTGGCCTCTACCAAGCTTATTTTTGCATTTTTCACACTCCTCAAAAATCTAGCTTGGTAAATCTAGCATAGATCTATCTATAACTCCAAGAGCCAATCTTAATTTTATAAATGGATCTTTAGGCAATGCCTTGGTGAGTATATCAGCAATGAAATCTGATGATGAGACATGAATAAGCTTGATCTCCTTTGCTTGCACTTTCTCCCTCATGAAATGATGTGCAATCTCGATGTGCTTTGTTCGAGCATGGAAGACTGGATTGTTTGCAAGTTGTTGAGCTGCTTGATTATCACAATATATGCATGGAATGTCTTCATCCTTGATCACATGTAGCTCCTCCAAAAGCCTTTTAAGCCAAAGAACCTCCTTTGTTGTTGTTGTCATAGCTTTATATTCGGATTCCGTTGATGAAAGAGAGATGGTATCTTGCTTTTTGGAAAGCCAAGATATAACTCCTCCACATAAGAATGTAGCAAATGCACTTATGGATCTTCTATCCATCTTGTCACCTGCAAAACTTGAGTCCGAATATGCTCTCAAACAAATATTAGTCCTTTCATAAACTATGCCAAAGTCTTTTGTAGCCGAGATGTACCTTAACACCCTTTTTGCTCCTTTCCAATGACATATTAATGGACTTTGCATGTATTGACTCAACTTGCCAACACAAAAACTAAGATCTGGTCTAATGATAGTTAAGTATATCAAGGAACCAATAAGCATTCTATAGGTAGTGATGTCCTCAAAGGATGCTTCATCACTTTGCTTAGAAATGTTTACACTTAGTTCCATAGGAGTTTCAACTCCTTTACAATCAATCATGCCAAATATTGCTAAGATTGATCTAGCATACTTAGATTGACATATGAAGGTAATATCATTACTTCTAATGACTTCTATTCCAAGTATAACTTTAAGAAGTCCTAGATCTACCATCTTAAACTTACTAGACAAGGAAACTTTTACATTCTTAATGCCATCTAGATCATTTCTTGTGAGTCATCAACATATAAAATTAAGATAATGATCTTTCCATCATTACATTTGTAGTACAATGATGGTTCATAAGAACTTACAACAAATAAATAAGATAGGAATGCAACCTGGAGTACCATGCTCTTGGTGCTTGCTTGAGTCCATAAAGACTCTTCTTCAAGAGACACACCTTGTCTTCTTCTCCATCTTTGATGAAGCCCTCGGGTTGGCACATGTACATTTCCTCTTCCAAGAATCCATTCAAGAAATCATTTGTCACATCAAGTTGGAAGAGCTCCCATTTAAAGAAGTTGCAAGACATATGATTAATCTAATGGTCACAAGCTTTGCAACAGGTGCAAAGGTTTCATCATAATCTATGCCTTTGACTTGCAAAAACCTTTTGCTACAAGTCTAGCTTTGTACTTATGAATGGAACCATCTTGATTATATTTCAATCTATATATTCATTTACAAGTAAGAGGCTTCTTTCCATAAGGTAAATCAACAAGTTTCCAAGTTTGATTTTCCATTAATGCATCAAACTCTACTTGCATAGCTTTCCTCCAATATTGAGACTCATTTGCTTCCTCAAAACTAGTTGGTTCTTCAAGCATAGTAGTCAAGAAAGTATAAGAGTTGAGTAGTTGAGAATCTTCCCTTTGCTCCCCTTTGTCACTATAAGTGAGCCTTGATGGCTCAATCCTTGTCCTTGTTGATCTTCTTGGCACCCTTGTACTTGGATTAGGTTCCACTTGGTCTTCATCTTCATGAAGCTCCTCCTCAGCCATAGCATGATCTTTGACAAGTTGAGTGTTGCCGGAAGTCACCTTTCCTTTGGCTTGGAGAGATTCATCAAAAAGTACATCTCTACTAGCAACAACTTTTTTTGTAATAGGATCATATATCCTATAGGCTTTCTTACTTTCACTATAACCAACAAAGATGCCTTTGAAAGAAGTGGCATCTTCCTTTTTCCTTGTTTCTAAAGGAATATGTACATAACAAGTACATCCAAAAACTTTCAAATCACTAAGATTTGGCTTTTTACCAAACAATACTTCATAAGGTGTAAGTCCTTTAATGGCAATATTAGTCATTCTATTACAAAGAAAGTTTGCACATAAAATAGCTTCTCCCCAAAATGAAATAGAAAGAGATGCATCTAATCTCATAGCTTTAGCACACTCACATAGTGTCCTATTCTTTCTCTCAGCTACTCCATTTTGTTGTGGAGTATATGTACAAGTAAACTCTCTCTTTATGCCATTAGTTTCAAAAAACTCTTTCATCCTATTGGAGATGTACTCCCCTCCATTATCACTTCTTAATACTTTCAAGCTAGTATTAAGTTGCTTTTCCACAAGAGTTTTGAACTTTACAAAGGACTCAAAAACTTCACTTTTCTTAGACAAGAGATTAGATTCTAGTCTCAATCTTGCAAAATCACTCCTTAATCTGTGATTTTTAGCAATTTCTCTCTTCAACCTCAACATATACTCAAAAACTCAGGGAAGATCAATTAGTGCACCTAATTCAAGCTTCAATTTTAATTTTTTGGCTGATCTATTCCAAGAACTAATCAAGGGATTAGATTTACTATAGAAAATGCTTGATTTTGCACAAATTTTTGAAATTTCTCAGTCAAAACCGGAGCTGTACGGCCTCACACGTGTGAAAAGGGTTCCTACAGCCCACAACAAGATCTAGACCATAGCTATCAAATCCAACTCGCTACACAAAATTTGACTAGTTTCCAAAAAACTGCTAATTTTGGCTTTGATTTGGATTAACCCTATCAATTTCAACAAAACCTCTTGTACTAGGCTCTGATACCATGTGCAAAAAGTACAAAAAGGACCAAGAGTGGATCCTAATCTGATCCTCAAGAGGGATTGGTTGTCAGATTACTTGATCTATCAATCTACTTGAGATTAAGATCAATCTAGATCAATTCTAGACACAAAATTCTAACAAGAACAATCATTAATTGAAGGTAGGTGTACTTTCTGGTTTCCCACGTGTGAAACCCTGTCTGAGTACGGACTCCAACCTAAAAATCAAGTACACATTGATAGCACCTCAAAACAATCAAAAGAAATGTAGACAAATGGAGACAATCACTCAAAATTGCTTCCAAAACCAAGATTGGTGTCTCACAATGACTATGGCCAGATGTGGCTCTATATATACAATAAGTGGGAGCTGCGGTACTAATCATCCCTTTGATCCCACATGTGTGAATGTGCTTTGTCATATGATGATTCATCATGCAAAACTGACACTTGGACAAAACCTTCTATTTTGAGCACTTTTGGTCCATTTTCCTTCTATATGGAGATCTACTTGAAAATCTTCTAGAAGTCAAAATTCATCTACTTCAGTTTATTCCACACATGTGAGATGTCTTCTACACATGGGATGTGACACCTAACCAAAGGATGTGGCTCATGCAATCAACGAATTGATGCCATGTGTCACATGTCTAGAAAACTAGTTTTTGGCCTTTTTAGCCACTAGAACTTGAATTAAATCATATGTACAACCTATGTGATTATGGTACATGACAAGTACACTAGTTTCACACATGGGAACAGGCTCCACACATGTGTAATCATTCTATATACAAGATTTTTGGCCTCTACCAAGCTTTTTTTTGCATTTTTCACAATTTCCAACACTATAACTAAGATCAGGTCTATTTACAGTCAAATAAATTAAGGAGCCTATAAGCCTTCTATAGAAAGTGATGTCCTCAAAGGATGCTTCATCACACTTATAGATGATTTTACATTTTGGTCCATTGGAGTCTCAAGGCCTTTACAAATTTTCATTCCAACTATCAAAGATGGATGTAGCATATTTATATTGACATTTGAAGCTAGAATCCAATCCTCTTATGACTTCAATAGGCCGAGAGCAACCATCCTAGACTCTTTAGATAGAGCAATCTTAACATCTCTTATTCCATCTAGATCATTTTCACTTAAGATTATGTTATCAACATACAATACAAGTACAATGATCACCCCATAATGAGATATTATACACCATGATGGATTATATGAACTCAGTACAAAATTGATGGAAATAAGAAAATAGTTTGGCATAGAGTATCATGCTCTAGGTGCTTTCTTAAGTCCATAGAGACTCTTTTTCAAGAAACACACTTTTTCTTCAAGCTCCTCCTTGATGAAACCCTCGGGTTGCCTCATGTAGATCTCTTCCTCCAAGTGGCCATTGAGGAAGGCATTTGTAACATCAAGTTGAAATAGCTTCCAATTGAAAGTAGTAGCAAGACTAATGATCAGTCTTATGGTAACTAGCTTAGCCACAGGAGCAAACTTTTCATCATAATCAATGTCTTTAATATGAAAAAGACCTTTTGCTAAAAGCCTTGCTTTAAACCATCTTGTTTACTTCAATCTATACACCCACTTGCAATCAAGTGGCTTCTTCCCTTGAGGAAGATCAACAAGCTCCCAAGTATGATTCTCCATGAAAGCATCATACTCTACTTGCATAACATTCACCCAACTTCTTGATTTATAAGCATCTTCATAGCAAGTTGGTTCATCAAGTATTGAAGTAAGAAAATTATAGGAAGTAGCTCCTCCTCCATCCTAGCATGCTCTTTGACATCAAGGTGGTTAGTAGCACCATCATTCACTTTACAAGATTGTCCTTCATAAAAAATAATCCCTACTCACTATAATTTTCTTGGTGATGGGATTGAAGACTCTATGACCTTTGATATTCTCACCATAGCTCACAAATATACATTTGATAGAAGTGGCATCATCCTTCTTACTTGTATCCAAGGATTGGTGTACATAGCATGTAGATTCAAAAATTCTTAAATATTTGAGATTTTTCTTTTCTCCAAATAGAGCCTCAAATGGTGTGATTCCTCCAATGGCTCACCCCAAAAAATTGCACAAAAAATTAGCACAAGTAATTGCCTCACCCCAAAATGGTTTTTGTGGATAAGCATCTAGCATTAAGGATTTAATATACTCACAAAGTGATCTATTTTTCCTCTCGGCCACTCCATTTTGTTGAGGGGTGTAAGGACAATAGGATTGTTTCCTTTTGTGATATATCTTAAAAAAGGAAGCTTACGAGCCTTTGAGAGGCTACAAGCCTCACAATTCTTACACATCTTGACAAATGCCTGGGGAGGCCAAGTGCAAGCTCATTTGCACACATAGATTCCATTGCTTTGAAGTTGGGGTGGCCCAACCTTTTGTGCCATAGCTCCAATTTGGTGATCTCCTCCTTTTCTATGTAAACACTCTCCATTGCCACATTAGCATCTAATTTGAACAATCTACCTTGTTTAAATCCTTTAGCTATGCAATCAAGTGTCATCAAAAATATCTTACGAGCATTGAATGCTATTTACGCCAGTCTTCGTATATGTACAAAGTTGGTAACCGCCCTTGGGATATTGATTGGGGTTGATGATAAGTTGGCGACGTCGGTCTGCCACTATTGAAAAAATCCGAAAAACCCAAAAAACCCTTTAGATTGAAATTATGTAAATCCCGAAGGTGCCTCTAGAGCGAAGGTAGGAAAAAATGCAAAAAAGACGAAGGTGGGCTTGAAATGGATTCTAAGGCATTCTGCCACTGTGTCGTTTTTTTCGCGAAGGTGCAAAAAATGCGAAAACGGCAAAGCTGTCTAAAAAACGATTAAGGCAACAAAATCTCAAAGGTAAAAAATGCGAAGGTCCGAAACATGTAGTTGGCCTTCGGTTTTCAAGATGCTCTACTTGAATGATTTGTTTGAGCATAAGAAATCTAACATTTTGGTGAGCCAATGAAAGTATTTTTTTTATAGCAAGTAATGTCACATGGTTTAATAGAAATAGTAGATCAAGTGATTCTATGTTGGATAGAATTGAGGTGCTTGATAAGTCAAGAAGAGGAGTCTTCTACCTTTTATTTTTTGGTCATTGAGAGGGAGTCTTATGTGAGTAATCTTGATTGTGTTCATGTTGAGTATTGGAAAGGACTCAAAGGGGCAACAAGGATTAGATTTGACACTCGCCTTCACCTATTCTACTAAATGTTGGAGGAGGATCATAGCATCGATCTCATTTTTTATGGTGGTGACATGGATTTCACTATGGCTAGTGAAGGGGTATTTGGTGCAATCTTTTGTGATCTCAATTACATGTTTGAGATGCTGGTTTACCCGAGGTTGGATCTATAAAAAGTTTTTGATCACATGTCATGATTCATTTTTGGAAGAGCATATGGTTGGACTTTGTTTGCTTCATGAAAACCAAATGGAATTCGACAATTTGGAGCTAGAAAAAGGCATCAAGATGGAACTCAAGATTCAAAGCAATGAGGATATGTTTTTTGTGAAAGATTTGAGATCCATTAAGATCCAAATCTACAATTTATCTTTGGTTACAAAACCAAACAACTCACCAATCTTCCCAATGTAGAAAAGTCAGCATCTACACTAAGATTGAGATGCAAACTCTAATAGATCTTGTCAATCAAACATGAACTAAAACATAAAGTACGGTTGTTGTCTATACAATTACACTACCCTACTGTATTTCACATGTGTGGATCTGAAAATAACAATTAATGATCATTCTGCACATAGAATTGCAAGATATCACAAGTATAGTGCACCAATGAATAGTAGAACTCAAGAGAACCATGTATACGCATGAATGAGAGAGAGAGAGAGAGAGAGAGAGAGAGAGAGAGAGAGAGAGAGAGAGAGAGAGAGAGAGAGAGAGAGAGAGAGAGAGAAAAGCAAACTACTTGTGCTCTCTACGAAAAGAGAGAGCGACGAGGAGGGGAGATTCAAGAAATAATGAAAACGAAAAAAAAGAACGAAGAGGAGAGGAGGATGAGGAAGAGGAGAGAGAACAAGGGACAAGCAGAAGAAGGGGAAGGAGAAGGGGATAGCGATCTAAAGTGGTTAGAGATGGATCGGGCAACAAAAGACATGTTTTGTAATCAATGGGAATTGTTTAGATTAAGGTTAGCATCTTTTTGCAAAGGGAAAGCACAAATTAACGAGCGTCTATTTGATTTTTTGGCATTCCATGATCAAGCATAAGCAAGGATCTTTGGAACATTTGTGTAATTAGTGTAAGGTTTTGGTTTGTGATGATTTCTTTTGGACAAAATATGTGATTTTTTTTTTTGTTTTTGTAAGCATGTTCGTGTGGCCAGTGGCACACCAGTCTAGTCAATACTAACTTGCTATATAGAAAAGATCACTAGAAAATTAATTTTTGTATAGATAATGGTTCATTATGTCAATTATATGCAATTTGATCTTAAGGCCTGATAAACTTCTCTAGCATCATCAGGAGGCAGCAAATTATTGAAAGGTCAAGAATGGTTTGAGCATTCAGGAAGGGTCCAAAATGTTGGAAAAAGGAAATGATGCTCAATAGAGAAAGAGTGCAGTCGATAGATGCTACTATCAGGCTCTGCAGAAAGATCATTCTAACTCATGACCACGCCTATCAAATTCGAATAAACAGTATTGTGACAAAAGCCACGTTCAATTATGATTGATTCTAACAATCGTAGACACATAATCGAGTGAATATTGTTGTATCGAAGTATTCGATCGTTTATGCAAAACGGTAAGAGAACGTAATCAGATTACAATAGATAGAGAAGTATTCATTCATTCTAACATAATATTGAATGCAATAAAACAATATGATTGATTCAGTAAGTAGCATGTACAAATCAGACTCAATCGCGAGCACAAAACAATAGTGGATGCAACCGCGTATTCGAATCTGAATATCTAATCGTCTCTGTCTGATGCGCTCCGCTAATAAGCGGTGAAGTGCTACTAGCATGATTAATTATTTATAATAGTTAGGAATGTCGTTTAGGCTTGTCCAAAATGACCATAAAAGATAGTTGTATGGTCGCATATCGCAATTGGCACTTAGCCATAATGCGCTATCACTTCTTCAATTAGGTTACACGATAATTACTTGCTAACAATGGTTAGAGCAAGTCATTAGCTTCAAAACAAGTGATAACATGTTCCATTAACATTCGATTGTTTGAACACCTTCGATAATCTCAGTTGTTGTCGAACTCGACTGTTAGCCATTCCGTGTACTTTTGTAGACTGTGTAAACACGAGTAAACTAAAAAAAACCCTAGATAGATGAATGGATGTAGATTAAAGATCAATTATGAAGATACTAATCCAGCACTCTCCCTTAATCTGAATCCATGAATGCCCTGACCTTTAGATTTAGCATTGCACAAAATCTTTTATGTGCATCCAAGCTCAGCACCTTAGTGAAAATATCTGATGTCATGTCTTGCGTTCAGTACTCCAAGCTTACATCCTTGTTGACAACTTTGCTTCTGACATAGTGATACTTGATTTCAATGCACTTACTTTTGGAATGAAATCGAGGATTGATCGATAAAGCAATAGCACTTTGATTATCACAAAAAACAATTGTTGGAGCATATTGTTTCAAGCAAATGTCCAATAATACGTTTCTCAACCACATGCTTCCTTTGTCGCTTGAGAGACAGCGATATACTCTGATTCGGTTGACGATAGAGCTATTGAGATATGCTTGTGATTATTCTACGAGATTGGACCACCATTGAGGAAGAATGTAAATCCAGATGTGGATCTACGAGTGTCTACATCTCTTGCCCAATTTACATTCGAATAATCACTGAATATGTTGAGTTTGTTATTGTCGACTACTCCATAACATATGCATGGGTCTATAGTAGCTCGAATGTATTTCATAATTCTTATAAGAGCTTTCCAATGTGCAATCCCAGGATTAGCCATATATTGACTTCAAGAATTGACTAAAAAAGCCATGTCTGGTCTGCAGATCATCGCGTACACAAGAGAACCTATTATCGAATGATATGGGAACTCACGCACCCACTCCTTCTCTTCTATTGTATGAGGACATTGGTCCTTCATCAATTTGAATTATGGGTCCATTGGCGAGTGAGCTAACTTGCAATTCATCAGATTATATCTAATTAGCATGTTGTAGTTTTACCTCTGTTGAGTAATGTAAATCAGTTGTTGCTCTATCTCTTTGGATTTGAATACCGAGACAATAATGAGCTTCAACCATATCTGTCATGTCGAATTATAAGAACAGCATTTGTTTCACATCTTTTCATGCAAAATTCACATATTTCAGAAAGGGTCATGCCCAGCTTGTTCTAGTTATTGCTTATAAATCAATCACTATTTCTCTTTGCAAATAAAACCAGCTTTGCCTCTACAATGAATCAAGTACGATTTAGGAGCATATTATAAATCACTTGCACGTGTTTATTTGTTTGGTTAGGCCTGAACACAACAACAGTAAAATTGTTCGCAACTTTTCTAACCAGGAGACATTTTGTGAATAGAAAGATGTGTTAGGCCCAAGACTATCCACACCATAGAAACTTTGTCCCTGAATTTTACATTCTAACTTCCACCAAAAACTACCCTCTACATCCTTATCGATCAGTGTGGTGATTGAGTGCAATATGCCCTCAAAAGCCCATGGCTGTTACTGCCCTAATGCCGTTGGCAACAAGCTGGTTCTTTTAAATTTTAAAGTACCCATACGCTCAGAAATCAAAACACATACAATCTAAATATTGAGACTCTTACAATTTTGTTGGGGACAGAATTAATGAACAGTTAGCGGTTCACCACGGTTCTGAGAACCGTACGGTTCTTAAAATTTTTGCCCAGAACCGTGGCGAACCGTACTAATTAATTAATTAATTAATTGATTTTTTTTTTTCGTTTCCCCCCCCCCAAAAAATATGCAACAAAAAGGCCAAAAAAGTCTGTGAATTCTGTGAAATCATGTGTGTCAAATCATCTTTATCATCTGTCAAATCATCTGTACATCATGTGAATTCTGTATCATCTGTGAACAGTATGAAATCATCTGTGAAATCTGTGAATTTAGTAATCGGTTAATTAATTATTTAATTAAATAGAGGAACCGTGGTACGGTTCCTCCCACGGTTCCCAGAACCCACGGTTCTGAGAACCGTGGGTTCTATGGTTGGGGACTACACAATTTAACCTTCATACAGGCTTTCCATTGCACTGTGCATCAAAATATTTGATCCTTTAAAACAGGAGAAGGAATTTTTCATAGCCAAGAGGATTCTGGAATCACTAAAAGCGATAGCAGCAGCGGTGATCCACAGATCATCGCAGTAATGTGGTAAAGAGGCAAGGAAAATAACACTGAGCAAATTTAGTATCCTAATCGCAGGTACGCCATCTGGGTGTACCCATTGAAAACACTCTTGTTAAACCTGTCTAACCCAAGCTGCATAAACAAATGGTTATCACTATCGGCAACAATTGGATGAGAGGTTCGAGCTGGGTCGAACCTTCTTTGATGGGTCAAGGTTGGACCTGCAACAGGTGGCAATTCCCAATAAATGTCCAGAACAGATTCCAAAAACTGCACATTCTCAACATGGGTAGCATAAGAGATTGCAGTGTTGTTGTGGCTAAAATTATCCCGGATTTCGCCTTGCACGCCCCACCACATTTTATTGGAACCACAAAGCTCTTTAATATCTAAAGCCTTTTCCCAGGACCCTTTTCTTGCAGAACGGACCCGAGCTTCATAGCTGTCCTCGGAGCAGCTGTGCCCACCTCCTGCACAACATCAAGGACTAAATCAGAGCCAACTTTTTCTGAGATCTGCAATCTATATCTCAAAAAACCAGAAAATAAACACCAATCCATGTATGAGAATCTAGTGGAAGACCTTCTATGTGGAACTGATCGCATATCTGGCGAAGGGAATAATGATCCCCAGTTCCAGTATCATAATTGTCTTCGAAAATAAGATGCTTAAAACCAGCTTTGATAGCCTGCTTCACTCTGCACAATAAAAATACAGGGCTGTTAAGATTAAGAAGTATCATATGCTCAACAAGCAGATACAAACCTCATAATTTAACCAGCAAGAGTGCTAGACACAAAGTTATAAAGCCAGATATTATGGAAAAGGACATGCATGTGGATCATGGGCCTACTTGGTGGCAAACAGCCAGCATGAAATAAACACTGAAACTATAAATTACAACCATCTACATAAGAATGATGTTGAAAACAAGATGATCTGAAGCTAAATAAATGTATTTTGTAAGCTGAACTTAACTAAGGTTATGCTAAACTGATCCAAGCTGAAGCCAGTCGCCAATCAACCCATTTGCCTAATGCATCTTGGTTTCCAAGGCGAGCTTGAACCTGGGACCGAAGACCATTTGCCTAATGAGGAAGCAATGAACATGATTCCTACCTATATCTGGCTGAAGGTCCCGGAAAGCTAAAGCTAGGGGGTCCACTAAGACTAAGCAAGCTTATCAAATAGAAACTCACTAAAAATAAGACAAAGTGACATTATCCTAAAGCTAGAGGGCCAAACCATACGGTCTATGGACAAATAATTAAAGTACTGAGCAGGGGGCCCATTGTCACAAGTTATTTCTCTATAATAATATTGGCAATTAAATAGGATTTTGTTTATTTGGTAACAAAGAACCATTTGCGCAGCATTTTCTCTATGTTATCAGATGTAGGTAGTAACTGTGGATGATCTATCATGCACAAGGTACATGAACGTTGCTTGCCACTCATCTATTCGGTGTAAGTATTCAAATGGACAGTAATAATTAATGTAGTTGAAATATAGATTACACAAAAGGAAAAATGTGTTTGTTCATCTCAATGACAGCTTCCAGATGATCATCTTGGGTAGACAAATGTATTGTCTACCTAGTGGGATACTAGTTGATATATCAAAGGAACTAATAGTTTGAGCAGAGGGCACTATAGCATCGAATGTATTAATAAGCAGGCATCATCTTGGGTAGACAAATGTATTGTCTACCTAGTGGGAAAATAGTTGATATATCAAAGGAACTAATAGTTTGAGCAGAGGGCACTATATCATCGAATGTGTTAATTAGCAGGTTAATCGTTTCAAAGTGAGCCGTAACTGATTGGAAAAAGGAGCTCGAGGGCTTTCCAATGGTGTCTTTGCATGTCACATGCGTTGATTGGAAATAAATTTAAGGCTAGAAATGCTATTTTTAGGCAATGAGTTACCGGAACGACTTTGTGCATTTGCTAAAAGCAACTGCGAGAGTATGTAACATATTCTACAAGTACATGAGCCTGGCTGAATGCACTATCTCATATATAGACTTGAGGATGTTCCATGCTTCCACTGAATACCTTGCATTGTCGATGTGAGGAATAATGTTGTCTTTGATGGAAAGCTTGATAACCCTATGTGCCCTCTGTCTTTAGCTTGCAGAGTCTTTCAAATCAGGTTCAGATCATAGATGCATGGCATTTCTAGAAAGTTTGGGAATGCGTTTCTCAGAAACGTTTTTTTTTTTTATTTTATTTTTTTTAATTTTGTGGGCGATATGGGTATCAAATTAGAGAGGGCATTGCATTTATGTAAGTTGCTGAGTGTTTCGGTTACAGTATGGTCCTTAGGTGCAGCAATCCTTGTTGGATTCTGTCAATCCCTATGAATTTTTGAAGACCTCTTTCTGATTTTTTTCCAGCGATTCTGGATCCAGAAACGTGTTTCTAGAAACGTTTTTCTCCAGAAACGCGTTTCTGGGCAACTATGGTTCAGATGTAGGTGCAGGTTCTCTACTTGTAACCATGTCGTCCTAGCAATTCTTGTCCATCAAGATGTTGGCCATCTTCAGCTTCCACACCCTATAGTTAGTGCCTTTTAGTCTGCTTGATTCACTCAAGAGACTTTTTCCAAGACTAACATATATGAGCTGAATCACAGAACTTAGCATCAATGAAGCATAAAGATCAAATATGAAGCAACAAAGACTAATCCCTGCAAGAATAGCACAGATGCATCATAACGATCATGAACATAGCCCTACAAGCCATGGACAGCTGAAACCTAATTAGGACTAAGAAAGTAACCAATATCATAAGCTACCTAATGAGCAAATGAAAGCCCTACATATAGTATCTAGAGGCCCTTAGTGGAACCTTCTAGAGATTAGGGCAACTTAGGGTACTTAGGTCCCATAAGGACATGCCCTTAATGGTAATGGCTTAGGTATATCAGTTAGGGGCTAGCCCCGATATATAAGTTATAACTCTCCCCCACTTTAAGAACATTGTCCTCGATCTTGACCCCAAGCAATAGCTGTGGTAATAGTGAATCATAAGAACTATCTCAAAATAAACTGAGGAGAAATATGCATGAACTAATGAAAATACTAAAACAGAAGACATAAGTCGTCACAACAGGCCTCCAAATGCGACATATAAAAAACTCACAAAGTATGATACATCAACCGTAAATCATGTTGTAAATGTCTCTAATATAATCAATGAACAACTTCAATATCAAATCCATAAACTGTTGATCATGGATTTCCTCCAACATGATACTATTATAAATTAGCTTATGTAAAATAAAGCAATGTTGAAACTCGCTCAAGGCGCTCTTATAGCCCAACAAAGCCATAAGAAAATGTCGACGTGCACGACTCCAACAACCAAGATATCCAAATGTAGCCAAAGAGATCAGGGATACCACCCAAAGATGACAACTCGGCAACGATAGCAACTTGGCAACACCATCGGAAACCAAGCAATATGCAACAACCAAGAATGCCAGGGAACCTGAATTAGATCAACTTGACAAACCACCTTTGGAATGGACACATCTGCAACAATCCAAGGTATCCGCAATGCCCAAGGATATATAATAGTATCTAGGGAAACTAGAGCAACACTCCAAGGATCCAAAAGGCCCAAGAGTGTATAGCATCAACATCGACTACAACAACGTCATATATAAAGGCACAAGGATACCGAAGGATCCATGCATAAGCTAGAAGATACATAACCGAACCATCATGAAATGTAAAACCATCTGACATATGTAGATCTGCTAGAGGAGTAACAAGAGAACCAAGAAAAAGTATTATAACGATCAGCATAGGCTATAGCATCTGTAGCAAGGCACTCAAGAGCAGGAGTACAATGAGCATAGGCTACAATATCTATAGCATCGTACTCATGAGCAGGACCAAGGCACTCGACATCAATATTGAAGCATGTAACATCATCAACATCGACATCAAGCATCGTATCAACATCAACCTGTATCTGTATCTATGAATCAACATCAATAGCAACCTATATACGTGACTCTCTCACACTATGTGAGACAACATCGACCTCACGTGTATCTCTCTCAATGTGATACTTTCACTATCTCACCTTCACAATATGGCTCTAGATAGATCTTTTGATCAGCCACTACATCTAGAACAACTTGAGAATCATCAAGTAGTGGATGCATATAAAAAATAAGATCATGCACAACGGCAACATGTCTGAAGAGTAATCATCGGGTCGAAATGTTTGCCACCAAGAGTTAGCTCGGCCTCTAAATTTGGACATAGCCAATGCAATCATAGCCACATCAAAATGTGGATAGGTCTCAAATTAAGAAGCTAGTGTATTCAATCAATTTGCTAACTCAATGTTGAAATGAAAATAATTACCAAATGTTGTCGGAAGAGTTGAGACAATTCTTGTCGTAAGGGAGACCAAATGTCCATAATGAAATGTACGGAAAAGAAAGTATCTAAAACACATGGGATGAGAGACATAAGTGAAACAAAAGAAACATAAATCTTGTTTTGCTTTAGGAATCGATCGAAATAAAACGAAAAACCAAATGTAAACCAAATGAAGATAAAAGATTCTATAACAAGAAAGTATGCAAAAAAGCAAACCTTGAGGGAGAGGACACAAGTCGTCAGCTCAACATAGGCTCTATGCAAATGCCACAGACCATGATAGCAAGTGATAGGTGCTGAAGAAGCTGCCAAAATGTCCACCAAATAAAGCACCGAGTAAGGAAGTAAGCTTTCAAATTAGGAAGATAGGTACCAACTAGTTGCTACCTGGAAAACCAACAAAATGGCCTCCAAGAAAGATGATGGTACTGCAAAAAGAGTCTAAAAACTAGCAGGCAAAAACATGCAAAAATATATCAATAATACCTCCAAGTAGGGTGCTGGAAATCAATGAGTATGCTTCCCCCCATCAAGCAAGGTAGCTCAAATTATGGCAGCAAAGAGGGTGATGCAATGGCTAGAACGTAGACAAAAAAATGCCAATGACAGGATCGTTGACTCGGATTGGGCAGGTGATATCGATGATAAAAATGGACTTTTGGCTGTGTCTTCCTGCTAGCAGGGTGCACAATAAGTTGGAACTGCCAAAAAAGAGTTCGACAGCCATTTCTTCAACCGAAGCAGGATACATGGGAGCATGTCATGCGCCAAAGGAGTACATTTAGATACAAGGCTTGATGAATTAATCAGGGATGAAGAGAGATGAAACGATCTTGTACAATGACAACCAAGGCTGCCTATTCCTTACAAGAAATGCAGCATTTTACGAGAAGCATTTCCAGTGAAGTGCAGTCCAGACCGGTATGTAGTTGAAGACATTGTGAGGTTTGGTAGAAACTTCTCTTTAGGACTTGAGGCAAGTTCTAAACCAGAATCTTGACCTGTGGTCCTGATGCTCTTTTGATTTGCAATGGCTACAAAGATGCAGAATATGTGCAGCTTGTGTTAATAGCTCGTCAGCTGGGGCTCAATTCAGTAATTGTTTTGGAGTAGGAGATAGAGCTACAGATAGTTCTTAAAATGAGTCAGTATCTTCGAGTGCAGCCTGTGATTGGTGTCCGTGCAAAATTAAGCACAAAGAACAGTGGCCATTGGGGAGAAACATCTGAAGACAAGGAAAATTTTGGGTTCTGCGCATCTGAAATCTTGAGTATTGTCAAAACTTTGAAGGACGTTGGAATGTTAGATGTTCTCCAGCTGCTTTACTTCCATACTGGATCGCAGATTCCATCTTGATCCATTGTGAAGGAGGGTGTCACCCAGACAGCTCATATATTCTATGAGCTTTTTGTGCTTGGGGAGGAATGAAATACCTTGATATTGGTGGTGGCCTTGGCATCGACTATGATGGATCTAACTCTTCAACAACTAGTATGTCCATTGGTTACACATTTGAGGACTACGCAGAACGGGTCATTCATGCAGTTGACGATGCTTGTGCATTGAACAACATAAAGGCGCCGACCTTATGTTGTGAGAGCAGGCGCATTTTAGTGTCCCATCGTTCGTTCTTATTTTTTATGCTTTCTCAGTCAGCAAACCGCAACACAGTGGGAAGGAGCTTTGCAGGGGAGAGGATGTAACAGATGTGCTGCAGTCTCGCGGTCTTCCACACCAGCTTTCGGTTTTATCCGAAGATCTTGCACGTCTTGTGAATATTGGAGATATTGAGGGTGATCTTGCTTGTGCTAAGCAACTCAAGTTAGAATGTGCATGCAGTTTCAAACTTGGTCTCGATGAGCTCTACACTTCAGTCTCCAATCTGATGACCCAGGAGTCGAAGAAAGGCAATTTGCGAAGCCTATATTCAAAGAAAGCTGGGCTAGGAATGTCGGATGTTGTAAATGATCAAATCGTTACATATCATACCAAGCTATCAATTTTCAAATTCATGTCAGATAGATGGGCTATTGGGGAGCTTTTCCCTATTGTTCCTCTGCACAGGCTGGACGAAGCACCATCCTTAAGAGCAATATTGTGTAATATTACCTGTGATAGTGATGGAAAAATATCCTCGTTTGTGACAATATCTTTTTATTTTTCTGGAGATTCTTTCTCTCGCGATTATCTCATGCAGTCTTTTTGAACGATTGTGACTATACGATACAGAAACTTTGGTCAGTATCAACGTCATGCATCGAAAGAGAAAATTTGAAAGAGGAAACGAATGTTAGGCAACGCTTTTCTTCTAATGAATGATAACACGACGGGGTGAGTTGGATAAATAATTATCATCTCATGCTGTTGTTCCTTGGGGTTGCACCTGCCACCGATAGTCTGAGATCCATCTCTCTTTCCAAAGGAAATTTGGATCCATGTTCTTCTGATATATAACGATTCCAACTGGCTATATCAAAAAGTTGCAAGCGGCATCATGGATCACAAAGCATATAACATGAGCTCCATCGGAAGAAATTTTCAAACTACTTAAATCGATTAGTGAAAAGGTAACTTTGATGTGATGTCGCTATGTTTCATGACTACGTTAGGCCTAACAACACTTGCAAATCAAAGCCATCACTAACTCGTTCTTCTGCCAATATTTTTGTCTCATCTGCATCTTGTGGAGATGCAGCCCTTGCAAGATATGAAGAAGATGGCACACTATTTCATGCTAGAGCATTTGATAGCTCATCGATGGGAAGGATTGTCTCCTATGCTTGTAAGAGAGTTTTTGTGGAAGGACTTAGAGAATAACAACTACCAAAATTTGCATAAAAAGGCTGGTATTGCTTTGAACCAAGAAGCTTGACTCATTGATTTCAAATGGAACATGTGATTTTACCCATGTTTGCATTCTAAACACATGCATTATTTGTCTGAGTTTAAATGATCAATATCTACTGTTTGTAAAATGATAGATATCATAAGAGTTTGGCATGCATGTATTGTTTGTATGGTTGCCTATCACATAAATTCACACCTGTTAAAATCATAAAACTTAATGGTTCATATCAACATTGTTTCCTATAAGAATAGCTAGTAGGCTATTTCACGAACATAGGAACTTTTTTACATTTCATATGTTATCTTCATTTGTTATATGAATTTTGAGAATGACTTTTCATGAAAGGGATAAATTTGAGAAATTAAATAAAAGATTTACAGGCTTCACTAGTCATATTCTAAGATATGTACATGGATAAATTGCATGTGCTCACCAATTAAATGCTTGATTTTGCTTAATTGTATATTCTCTCTTTTATCATACAATATGGGGCTGGCCTTCCATTCTAGTTACCCATCATTTGGAACATACAATGTAGGCAATTGTGACCATCATCTATTTTGCATTCATTAGAGACACTATTGGTTGGTTACCTAGCCGTAATTAGACCCCTCAAAAAGGTATGCCCTAATCCTAACTCGTGGGCCCTCATATTTAATGAAGAGACCTTGGGGTTCCATATTTTGGTTGATTGATGAGATGCGTATTTCTTGAAAGTTGATTCAGGCAGTTCAGATTGTTCAATTTAACATCAGTTAGATCAGCAAATTCAGATTAGCAATTCACTGTAGATTAAACAAAATGTCTATTCATAGCAATTAGACAGCCTAAAACATACACTTCGCTGCTTTTACCTTCTCAACTCACTCTGGTGGTCATCGAAAAACACAAGGATTTTGCTTCTGTCCTTGATGCCATAGCCATCCATCACTTTGTCCCACTGAATGCTGCCAAAGTCAAGAAACTTCTTGTCTGCAAAATACTCACAATTCTTGTCAACATATGCGGGGCCCTTCTGCAAATACCTCTGCGGATGCCGAGGGCTGATCGAGATGATGGGACAATTGGGCATTGCCTGTCTTAAGACCCATGTGGAATGGCCCTTAAAAGCACCACTTTCAATCATCAGCTGAGGCTGAAGCCAGTGAGCCATAAACCACAGCCCAAATGAGTGATCAAAGCCCATTCCATACAAATTATTGGGAATTGGCCTCCTTTCATAGATACTCACAAACTCCTTCAGGCCTTGGACAAGGTCTCCTCTGCTCCAATCCACTGCAGCTCCAATTTTAGATCTGCTAGGGCCATATCCATCTCAGTACAGAGTAGTTTACAGCAACCCGACTATAAACGGACAGCTGAAGCAATACTTTGAAGCCAAAGATTAGGTGGATATAGACAAGTTGAGCAAGCAGGCTATAAACAAACAGCTGAAGCTAAAATTAAATAGAAATAGACAAGTGGAGCAACCGGACTACTAACGGATATCTGGAGGAAAACGTTGAAAGCTAAAAACATATGTAGATATAAAGCTAAAACAAAACCCTGAACCTAGAAATAGGTAAGTAAGATAGTGAACGGCAAGAGAGGTACCTACATGAGGGCACACCCAGAATGCCAAACTCAAAGGAATTGGCTGGAAGCTCAACAATGCGAGAGGAAGAGCTGAATGATGGAGTCCATAGGCGATCTGCGAGCGGAAATGCAAGTAATCCAAGAAGAAGCAAGGCCAGAAGCAGGCCAAAGCCTACTCCCGCCCTAGCTCTCTCCACCCTGTGGCTGGCCACCATAGCGCTTTGATGGGGGCACTATAGTGCGAAAACCAGATAGGCTGTGGGCAGTTCAGCTTGATCTTCTTTCTGATCAATGCTGGCTTCTGATCAGAAAACCAACAGCAGCATGATCTGACACAAATTGATCACTTGGGGTATAAGTCTGCTCTGCCGACCTTGTACGATTTGCAGCTCTTCTCTTCGAAACCGATCCAGAGTTGCCTAACCCGTACGCACGTACGAATGTAGGAGCTTGTACGGGGTCAGAAAATATAGGATTCTTTTTCATATAGGCACGAGTGTTTGTTCATGTTGATTAATGCTTTTTGGTTTCCGAGGGGAGGCTCGAGGCTCGAACCTGGGACCAAAGAAACTTTGGATGCCAAGCTAATCAGTTGAGCCAACCCCGTTGGATATGTTGATTAATGGAATGAGGAATAAAGTTAATGTTAAAAGGAAAAAAGGTGGTGATGCTCAATTTTTGGCCTGCATTGCAAAATCATCTACCAGCATAAGATGACCGTTCACAAATTATACCTCAAAAGTTTTTGTGCGACCAAATGCTATCTCTTGCAACTCTTTGGCGATCTTTGTGAATGCTCTCCACTCTGACACACACAATCGATCAATCAGATCACTATTTTGATACTTGCGATCATACTTGTTGATTGCACTCCACGATTCTGCAGATCGAGAGAGCGCCAAAAAGATTGCAATAATGTTGGAGATGGTGAACTAATGCAACTCCCCAAAGGGGCCCACAAATCGAATTGTAGGACCCCCAACAAGCACTGAGGACAGAAGTTGAGCAGAATGAATCGCTGGGCAATTATTGGGGCCTCCAGCCCGATCGGACGTGAAGCTTCCAAGCTGTCACGATCAGCCGTAATAGTAACGTTACCAGAGAGTTGGTTAGCTAATGCTTTAGCGTAAAATCCTCTCTTGTAATGATTAGTTAATCTATCTTGTAATCAAACATGGAGGGATATAAGTATGGATCAGAAACTGATAGAACGTATGCCAAAAAGGAGCAGTGTATCTGCAAGAAGCAATATACACAATTGTAAGGGAAGCGTCAGGCCGCCAATGAGCGAGACACTGCCAACTCACTCTTAAACAAAAAGAAAATGCAAAATGTTCTGCTCTTCCATTTGTGATCTGTGTTACGTCTAATATTATTTGATTGATTGTAGCATTGTCTGTGATTGGTAGCAGCGTATCTAAGTCATGTAATGTAAATACACCAAATCGCATCATGGTATCAGAGCATATTCATTAGATATAATATGGCTACTACAATTTAGGCTAGGATTGAGATCAATCTTGATGGCGCAAATTATCGCACATGGAAGTTCAAGATCAAAACACTCTTAAAGGGTGATAACTTGATCAGTGCATTGACTCCAACGCAGATCTTTCTTGATGATTGGAAGTCAGATGCTCAGTACATTGAACATTGACATTAATCTACTTAATTAACTACATCCATCCTGCAGTAGGTAGCCGTCATTTTATAGTGAATGTATGTACAGGAGTCAGTGTCGTGACGCGAGACATATTTCTGACAGTATTGAAAATTTACAAAGACTCGAAAAAATATACACTGAGTTGAAAATTACAATGACTCTGAAAATTATGGATTTTTCGAGTCAATCCCGTATTGGAAAATTCTGACTTTTGGACATCGTGATGAGAAATCATCTTGTTCCTACAATTCCCCGGTTACTCAGAGGAGGCTCCCATCTCTGATTCTTATGCAGACCCTGAATCACCTACCCAATGTGGTTATGTTGTGACACTACTAGCAAATCTTATCGGTTGTTGTATGTGGGAAACAAGGCCATAGATTCGTGAATTAAAAAAGGTCTATCAAGCATGTTGTAAAAATTGTGGGAGAACCCATTGTTACAAGGATTGCCCCGCTGAAGAAAAAGACAATATGCCAGCTAGGCATGTCCAAGAACAAGCAATTCGGGTGATGACAAGAGCTCAATTGCAACAAAAAAATATAAATGGCGCTAGATCTAGTGGTAAGAACATTGAACGAGGGTCTTCTCCTACTTCAATGACGCCTAGATCTAATCCTGATCCTATAATAGAACAGGAGAGGTATGTGAAAGATTTCAGCTAGTTTTGCTATTTTGGTCATATTTGTATATTTGGCAATTGAGGCCAATTTTCATATTAGACTTAGAGTTTGACTTTTCAAAGTTATATTAGTCTAAAAGCATTTGAATAAACACTTTTGGAAAGTGTGGGAAACTATAGAACACAAGTTTTGGAGAGATTCAATCTGAGTAGTAGATACATTGAATCTAGTCACATAAATAGTATGGTTTTCATTATGGAGGGAAACCAAAGCTTGAATTTAGATTTGGACCTGTTATAAGAGGATGTAACTTGTGGAAAGAGAAGGCATTCTCTCTCTCTTATCTCATTCATGCTTATACATGGTTCTCTTGGGTTCTACTATCCATTGGTGCACTATACTTGTGATATCTTGCAAATTTGTGTGTAGAATGTTCATTGAATGTTATTTTCAGATCCACACATGTGAAATACAGTAGCTTATTTTTTTTGTATGGACAACAACATTAGTTTACATTTTATTTGATGTTTGATCAAGATCTATTAGAGTTTGCACCTCATTCATAGTGTAGATGTTGGTTTTTCTACATTGGCAAGATTGGTGATTTCTTGTCTTTGTAAACCCAAGATCATTTTATGGATTTGGATCTTAATTGATCTGAAATCTTTCACATGGTATTAGAACTCTTGTGTTTCAGGTTATGAATGAAGCATTCACAATCTATCAATGATTTGGAGAAGATGTCAATTCTAGAGCATGCTAGATTGAATTCTACACCAAAATCGAGTTTCTTGCATATGTAGATTGGATCTTTTGTAGATCAAAACTTAAAATAGGTTTATAATCTTGATTCTGATTTCACACATTACTTGTTGGATTTGGCCGTAGAGCATTAGAAAAGCCTAAGTGGTGGCTACAAGATTGCTTATCAAGTTTTAGACAATTGCATGTAGAAATTGAAGTAATCAATTTTTTGTGATTTTGTTAAAACCCTAACTTTGATTGGATCTCTAGATTGTGACAGTTACTGAACTTCATTTGAGTGTGTTTCAATCTTAGGAAGTGGCAAGAGTCAATAGATGGAGGTTAGATCATAGGCTGATCAATATTTCACTATTCTATGTGGTATAAGTGTTAGAAGAGAATTGAGAAGTTTCATATCTTTGTGATTTCCTTTTGAAAACATTTGTTGTTCAAAGGAGTGCTTTGTGCATTGAAATAGGTTGAAAGAGAGGATCCGGTCCCTGCAACATGGCTACATCAAGTGGATACATGTTGGAAGGCAATGATAGGCTTACCTCAAGTAATTACTCATTGTGGAAAGAAAGAGAATGGAATCACTTCTTGAGATGAATGATGTTTTGGATTTTTTTGTAGGTTTGGAGGAGAGATAACAAGATCAAATGAGATATGACAAGAGGGCCAAAAGGGCTCTACACATGATAAAGATGAATGTTACCAATGAGCTTCTCAAGGAAGCTGGTAAGAGTACTTCATCAAAGGATGCTTGAGATTCATTGAAGAAGCTTTCTGAATCCAAGTCTACTTCTAGAGTGTTGACTCTAAGAAGACAAATCTTTTCTTGTTTGCAAAAGAGTGAAGAAAGTCTAAATACTTTTATTTTGAGAGTGAAAGCTTTGAATGATGAGTTAGCTTGCATTAATGAGAGCATTAAGAAAGGAGAGCTTGTTCGTCATTCTTAATGGATTGTTGGATGCTCATGATAACATTGTTCAAAGTATTGCCATTCAGAAGACTTTGCCAAGTTTGATTGATCTTCAAGAGATCTTGATCAATGAGAAATATAGGCTTCAAGCAAGAGGTGGATCTTCATCAACGTCTCAAGTTGGAGAGGATTCTATGTTCATCAAGGGCAACTTCAAGGGCAAAAGCAAAAGTAAGTGGTCTAAAGGGCAAGATCAAGGTTAGGCTTCTTCAAATGGCAAAAATAAAGATAGATCAAAGCTCAAGTGCTTCTGTTGTGGAATCAAAGGACACTTTGCAAGTGAGTGCTACAAGAAGAAGAGAGATCAAGGGGACAAGCAAGGTAATCTTACTCTTGACGAGGATGGCTTGGATGATCAAAATGCAAATGTTGATGCTTTTGTGATGTCTTCATGTATGCTTGCTAATGATGGAGATCTAGATCCATGGTGGATTGATAGTGGTGCAAGCTCACACATGACTTTTCACAAAGAGTACTTCACTTCTTTGTTGGCATATAGAGATGACAAGAAAGTGATCTACACGGCCAATGATGGTGAGTGTGCAATCAAAGGGATTGGCACAATTCCTCCTTCTCTCTCTACAAATAGGAATGTTCATTTGAAGGATGTTTTGTTCATACCTTCCATTATCAAGAATTTACTTAGTGTGAGTCAATTGCTAAGTAAAGGTTTCAAAGTTGAGTTTGATGGAGATGCTTGCATGATTAAAAGGAAGGACATCTTGATTGAAAAAGGTAAAAGGCAAGGGAAGTTGTTCAAACTAGATGCTTGTGTTAATGCTAACCAAGTTGGATTTGCGACAAGTGAGCAAATACCTATTCAAAAGGTTTGGGATAAAAGGAGGGGACACCTCAACTTCAAGTCATTGGAGGTAATGGCTAGAAAGAAGGCTATGATATGTCTTCCAAGTTCCTTAACTAGCATCAATCATGTTTGTGAGTCTTGTGCTTTGTCAAAGTCATATAGACTACATTTTCAATTTGTACATTCATATATTCATGGAATTACTACAATTAGCAATAGTGGAGCTAAGATGTATGTAGCTTTCATTGATGATTTTGTTGGATCTATCTACTAAAGACCAAAGATGAAGTGTATGATGTCTTTGTGAAGTTCAAGAATGCAAGGGAGAACCAATTTTCCACAAGAATCAAGTGCAAAGGAATGACAATGGTGGAGAGTACATATCTACCAACTTCAAGGCTTTTTGAGATGAGCATGAGATCAAGAGAGAGTATACAACATCAAGGACCCCACAACAAAATGGAGTGGCAGAGAAAAAGAATAGGACTTTATGTGAAAGTGCTAAAGCCATGAGGCTAAGTGCTAACCTTGATAAGCCATTTTGGGATCAAGCATTGTTGTGTGCTAATTTCTTGTGCAATAGGTGGCTGAGTGTTATTTTGGATGGAAGGACACCTTTTGAGATGCTATTCAAGAGGAGGCCAAGTGTCAAAACTTTCTTAGAACTTTTGGATGCACATGCTATGTCAATATAACTCTTGATAATAGGACAAAAGAAGATCCATCTTCAAGGAACGGTATATCTATTGGATATAGTGAGGTTGGTAAAGCCTACAAGGTTTACATTCATTCTACTAATAAGGCGATTATTGGTAGAGATGTCATTTTTTATGAGGGGAACATTCCAGAAGTATCTTCAAGCATTATTGATGGTGATGTGGATGGATCTAACATTCTTGATGTTGATATAAAGGATCCTACTTTGGATGGTGATGATGAAGGACCATCATCAAATCAAAAAGCCAAGGAGAACATCAAGGGAAAGACAAACACCTTCAAGGCTCAGATATGATGAGAATGGTAAGCAAGTGGAAGTGACTCATTTTGTTTTTCTCACATCTTTTGGTGAATCTTCTTATGTAGATGATGCTATGCAAGTGTATGGATGTTTTCATGATTTTCTAGAAACTAATGGATCTAGAAAAGAGATCTTAGTCAATGACTTTGATGGTCAAGTTGAAGATCAAGAGGTTGATCTCAAAGGGCTTCAACAAGTCAAAAGAGAAGTTGACAATTTGGAGCTAGTTAAGAGCATCAAAGGAGAGTCAATTGGCAAACATGTTATGGATTTATTTTTGTAGATTATTGAAGACTCAAGTAAGGTCAAAGGAACAGCAAGTAATTGTTGTTCAAGTTTATTTTAACCTTACTGATATGAAATCAGCCAGTTTTATAAAGTCACAGTACCTTTCACTTTCAGTTGATGATTTTGCAATCTGTCAACTAAAGACAATAGTTTTTGTTTTATGTGATCAATAAAGACCAAAAAAAATGCAAGTGTTGGCACGATTTTGATTCCGATCTACATGTAGATTTGCCAGTAATTGAGTGCGACACTTAAGTAGTGAACTATCAAAACTATTTGGATGACTAGTACATAAAAGTACTACTAATTCAGGATTGGAGCCAAATCTAAGGCTTTCAACATGAATCACATTTGGGAAGGGATGAAGGAGATGAAGCCTGAGGTGTAGAAAATTGGTTGACTGAGTCGACCAGTTATGTTAATCTACTTTGAATTCTGGAAGTATAAGCTATAGCAATTGAGAATACAATTGAGAATTTAGCTTTGGAATTATTTTTAAACTGTCTTTGGAAATCTGGGTTCCTTTCTACAGTGTTCATTTAGAATTTGAGGAATTGGAAATTCTAAGGGAAGAGATAAAGGTAGTCAGATAATAATCCATTTATGGAACCATCTTTTTGTTGCAATTGAATTTGGATTAAATTTCTAGAATTTGCAAATGAAAGCAGATGGAATGTGGTCCATACATAAATCTAGTAACTTTGGATCCTTATTGAGGCATTATAGAGTGGTTCTTTACAATGACAGAGACACCCAGGAGTACTTCTAACTTTTTGGAAGAATGAAATTTTTTTTACTGATTCTGAAATGGATATCAGATATCTATTACGATATTGTTTTCGATTACATTGAGATTTTTAATGTTCCTTTTGGTTCAGTGAATACATTAGCAGCATTTCAACAGTATTTGAACGATACATTTCGTCCATACTTGGGTCAATGAGAAGTGGTATTCTTAGATGATGTAGTGAAATGCTTAAGGAGCATAAGAGAATTCAATAGCTAGAAGTATCTCCTATTATTGGTTGTGAATTTGATCCTATATTCAGGTATAGGATAGCCAGTTAGTTTTTTTTACTTTCTGGTAAGAAGATCTAAAAGCAGAGAATTCTTGGAGGGAAAATTGGTGGTATGGGACTGAGTTATTTTTTATTATGAATAGTAGCGGTAATGATTAAATTTAGGTTCCACTTATTGGCTTACCAAGTACCATTTTGTTATGGATTGGATCAGGTGGGAATAAAGTTTTAATCTTAACCTTATGTCCAAAGATGCTTCTATAAGTCAACCTAATCTTGGTTTGAATACTAAGATATGATATAAGTTGATTGGGTGAAGATATTTTATTAGTAAAAGTTTGATTGTTGGAAAATTTATGGATGTGGAATTATTCACTTCAGAGATTTTTCAGATGTATTATTTACTCATGAGAAATCAGAGCTCTTTTGTACCTGAGTTGCAAGATTCTCAATGAGTTATGTGAGTAACATATGTGGATTATGGCAGAATCTGTCAGATTATAGCCTATGTCTATGTATTGGATCATAGTGTATTATGTTGGTTACGTACGTCCTAATCTTGTGGATCTACTATGTGTTCCCTATGTATTGAGTTTATATCGTATACTTAAACTAGTCAGAGAGCATAGACATATGAACAAGTAATGTTTTAGAACAGTTACTTGCAGGTTAATGACTCTTTCTGAAAAAAGGGTAATTCATTAACTTAGTTATAGTTTAGAATAAGATCCAAATGTGGTGTTGTTTTGGAATAAGTTCTAGGATAAATGAATTTGGCACTTGAACATTTGAAATTTTTGAATCATTAGCAATTGATTTGAGTAGTTGAATTACTCCTAGTTAAAAGTTAATTGGTTAAATAAGCAGTTTGAAGAGAATTCACCAGGAAATTAAATAAGCACTGTGAAGAGTATATAGGAAATTCTTGGAATAGAATATTTCTCGAATGGGAAATAGACTCTAAGTTATTGATTGTATCCCAGTGAGCTCATATTGGCTGACGAAGTTTAACAAATATCAAGGATAGCCACTGCATTCAGTTGGAATTTAGCAGAACTTTGTAATCTCTAGATTTTGTTCTAGAGGTTTGTGTAAACTTTTTGTAGTAAAGACAAATGTTAAAATGGTTATGGTATACCATAAGGAGATGTGTTGCTTCTTAAAATGATGAGTAATTCTCGATCTATTGAAAGAGTCAAGAATTTAGATCAGTTAGTTGAAAATCTAAATTTTTTTACTCCAATGTCTAATTGAGATTGTGTGGATCTCACAAACATTTTCATAAAGGTAATTTATTTTTATTTATGAGGAATTTGCTTGTTGGGAGATGTGGATTGGAATCTTTTCGGTGCGTGCACTACGATAAAGAGAGGCGAACACAAATAATCAAATTGCTTTGCTTTGTGGAAGAGTAGGCAGTTAGACAAAACAATGAAAGAGTCAAACAGAAAACAAAATAACAAAAACATACATACAATACTAACAAAGATCTGAATGCAATAATGAGACAGTGATTGATTTAGATTAATGTATGAAATTACAAGTTAGATTGATGCTATGAGCACAAAACAATAGCTGGCAAAACTGCGTGCTCAGAAATCTAACTCCGCTCTGTAAAAGCTATGAGCTTATTACTAACAATCAGTCTGATGCAACAATGAATGTAAACCTGCAGCAATATGAATGGAATTGGATTAACATGGGATGTAGGAAAGTAGAGGAATAAATCCAACACCCCCCCTTAATCTGGATCCATGAATGCCTTGACTTTTAGACTTGCATCAATGCACAAAGCCAACCTTACTCCTAACAAAGTGATATCGAATCTCAATGTGCTTACTCCTAGAGTGAAATCTAGGATTGGCCGATAAGGCAATGGCACTCTGATTATCACAAAATATAATTGTTAGAGTGTGCATGTTCAGACTGACAATAAATCTCTCAACCAAATTGCTTCCTTGATGGATTGGGAAGCATCAATGTATTTAGCTTCAATGGAAGAAAGAGCAATAGAGGTTTGCTTACGATTGTTCCAAGAGATAGGACCGCCATTGAAGAAGAATGTAAATCCAGACATGGATTTACGAATATCTACATCTCCTCTCCAACTTGCATTTGAATATCCACTGAGTCGATTGAGATTGTTGTTGTCAACTTGCATTTGTCGATTGAGATTATCAGTCATCTCTCTCTGTCTCGATGGATTTACACTCCTAGAAAGTAGAGAGCCTCACCCAGTGGTCATGTCAAATTCGGAAGACATCATTTGTTTATCCTTCACTTGATCGATACTGTTGTTAAAAAACAACTGTCGTCAACATACAAGGTGATAATAATGAATGAATGTTACATTGACTTGAAATAGATGTTAGAATCGGCAATGCTTGGTTTGAAACCATGTTGGATGAGGAATGTGTTAATCCTCTACAACCAAGATCTTGCTGATTGTTTTAAGTCATAAAGTGTCTTATGGAGTTTACAGACATGATTCCTCATACCTTTGAGGATGTATCTCTCATGCTGTAGCATGTAAATGTCTTTTTCAATGACTCTATTCAAATAGGTTGTTTGTACATCGAGTTGATGTACTTCAAGGTCGGCCACAACAACAAACGATAGGAGGACTCAGATCGATGAATGCTTGACTATTGGACTGAAAGTCTTGTTGTAGTCAATGTTT
>MU831680.1:0-55000 GCA_029204225.1 Diphasiastrum complanatum
TTCTGCAATGCTACCTTTTGGCCTTGCCTTTTGTCTCACAAAGCCCTTCAAAACTTTCATAAAGCGCTCAAGGTAGAACATCCATCTCGTGTGCATAGGTCCTGCAATTGATACTTCTTCGACCAAATGCACTAAAAGATGAACTTGTATATCCAAAATGGAAGTTGAAAAATCTCTTTCCAACAAACATACCATTTCAATCAATTGGATCTTCATGGAATCCAATTCACTATTTTTTATTTCTTTTGAGGAAATCCACCTGCAAGATTGATAGTACATTAGGTTGTTTAACACATAAAAAAATTAAAATATCACATATTTATACAAGTGCTTAAAAAAATATACAAACCTAATCATCGATGACAAATTGTAAAGCGTATTTTGTACGTCATCGTTGAAGAGACCTTGAATAGAAAGTGAAGTATGAATTGCAACATCTTATGCCAATCATGTGATTTCAATCCACTTAATTGGTAAATGACTTGCGAAAAGAATGTGCATAGCTTGTTGGAATTCTCATTTGTTTTATGACATGTTTAACATATGAGAGTTGCTCTTTTGTAAGAATCCACGACATGCTAGGTAGAATCTCATCTCCACCTTCGGTGTCTTGAATCCAATAGGGTCTTTTCACATCGGCCGCTTGTAGATCTTTACGAGCTGCAAAGTTGTCTTTTATGCCAATGATGTGGGCCATAAGGATTCACCGACGTTTTTGAATATGTTCATAGGATCCAATAGATGGTTTATCAATAAATTCCTCCAATAGGGTAATTTATGAAAAATAGACAACCATTTCATACCATCAATGGATTCATTCCATGAAGAATTAACATCGTGATATTTAAGCCATTCACATGCCATTCCACTACTCCCATGCGTGGGGGGTGGTGGTGTAGTTAGAGGATTATCTCCTCACCCTCCAAAAAATCGCCTATTCAACCTTTGAAAAGGATGATCAGGCGGCAAGTATTTGCAATGATTTTCGTACACCACTTTTTTTAACAATTTGTGCTATGTCGACCCTCCAAAAGTGGTCCACAAATATAACATACGTTGTAACCCGATGTGGTTAAACCAAATTTAAACATAAGCTTAGTTAAATATACTCAAATGTTAAACCCTAAAACGGATTAAACCTAAAACGTTAGATACCTGAACATTCATTTAAACCGGGGTAGTCATGCATGGTTCACATTAAAATTCCATGAACAACGAAGTTTCGTTGTTGTAAAGGTCTCGAAATGTCGTAAGTGTGAATACCATTCCAAAGAATGCACAATTCATCGATCAAAGGTGCAAGATACACATCCATGTTCTTGGCCTTGTACTTTCCTGGAATCAATAAAGCCAATAACAAGTGTCCCATTTTAATACTCAACCATGGAGGTATGTTGTAATTAATGAGCACAACTGGCCATGTGGACCAAGTTGACGCTTGAACGCTAAAAGGATTTACACCATCCATAGCAAGGCCAAATCTCAAATTACGAGGTTCGTTTTTAAACTCGAGCCATTTGTCTTCAATATGTTTCCATGTAGGTGAATCACTTAGTACTCGCATCACATCATCCGTAGATCGATTTTTGACATGCCAATCCATTAGTTGTGCCAAGATTTATATCGAAATAAACGTTGCAATTGTGGGATAGTTGGAAAATGTCGTAACACTTTTCGTGGCACTTTATCCCCTTGTACGTCATCTCGAAAACATGAAGCGTTACACACTGGACATTGAAGCATTTCTGAATGCTCACCTCTATATAGAACATGATCTTCTGGACATGCATATATTGTGTCGTAATCCATTCTAAGCACGGTCATCATCTTTCGTGCTTCTTTTCGTGTTTTAGGTATCACATTTTCTTTTGGAAGTATTCGATGCAAAAACCTAAAAACAGAACAATGTGAGTTGTTAGAAAAGAAAAAAAAATTAACTTAATGTAAATATGCTATAAAATATAATAGTTGTGTTATGTGTTAAGTACCTGAATAAAGATGTCACGCTACGATCACTCCATTTGGATGTTGCTTGAAAGTTTAGAATAAGAATTGACGTAGCTAGTCTCGAAATGGATGCTCCAGGATATAGAGGAGTGTTTGCCACCTTGCGCAATAGAATCTCATCTTTGTTTCAAAGTAAGATTCAAACATGTTGTGCATTGCTTCATCATGTTGCAAACTCATCATCATAATCATTAGAATCAAGTTAATTATTCTCTTTTCCAATTGTGTTTGCCTCTTCAATTTGTTTAATTCTTTGTTTTCTCATGTTTATCAAAACTTGACGTTGATTGTAACTAAACACGGATGGATCAACTCCGTGGAATGGCATTCAATGCATTGGCTACACACATGAAACAAATTTCATAAGTGACATATATAGATTGACGAAGATTATAATAAAAAACAATCATATAAAATTAACAAACCTCAACGTCTTCCAAATTTGATGGTTGACCTTCTTCTTTTCGTCCAAACTTCTACAAATGATTTTCAACAATGCGTCTTTCACGCATCTTTTGTCCATCACACTTGAGGCATGTGCACCATATTTTATTTTGAAAATAATTTCTCTACGAGAAACAAAAATCAAGTACATGTCACTTTAGCACAATATTTTAACTTATAATAACAAAGTTTTTATGAACAAAAACACATGCATGTTTATTACTTACCTTGTTAACTTGAATACTGTCTTCATCGCTAGACTAATCTGAATGTAATTCATCTCATTGTGATAAATTGCATATATGCACAAGTACAAAACACAAATAACATAAAATTATTGTATGATTCTAATGTTTGCCAATGTGTCCATCCATCTCATGATATCTGTTTCCAAGTCGTAATGGCCTCCCTTGGCTTGCCTTGGGCGATCAATTGAGTGATCAGTGGTGGACGATCCGTCATCAACTTTCGGTGTAATTGGTTTCACTGCCCATGTGGTTGGATCAACCTTTATAGCCTGCTCTCTCTATTTCCAGTTCCCTAGTTGTGATTCACTTGTGCAATCCTCAACCAAGGTCTTCCTAGTAAAATGCAGTATGCAGAAGGGGACTCTACTATGTCCATCACCATGAAAGTGATTACAAACTGCATTCCCGCTATTTTTATCGGAATGTCATCCACTATACCTTTTGGTTTGATCTACTAATTTGATCACAAAATTTGCTGGTTTCATTCCTTGCAAACCCCATTTTTCATACAAAGTAGTGGAAATCAAATTTAGACCTGATCCTCCATCTACCACTACTGCTTTGTCCTCAAATCTTTTGTGGTTGATTGGCAAGGTGATGTTGTGCTCTTCACTTTCCCACGCTGCCCCAATATGGCGGACATTGCTGGTTCATTTGTAGCCTGCACAGTATAAGGGCTCCTTCATGGTTCGTTCAGACTTTGACTTGAGCCAATCTGTCATAATGCTTTTAGGTTGTGGTGCCATCCGCAAGAGTTCTCCGAAGGATATGTCCATGCGGCTAGCTAGTAGACTTGCTCCATGCTATAAACAAAGTAGAAATGAGATGAAGAAGCCTCGATTACGAGCCGAGGCATACTTTATGGTGTGTACCGAGGTTTGTGACCTTTTTTCAACAAAAAAAAGAAAACCTTGGTGATAGGGTTAGAAATCCCTCCTGGATGTTGTAGTGTTCTTGTGAGCACTAAGAGTGAGATTCCATCCTCACTTTCCATATTGGGTAGTTTGTAGAATTTAACCTCTCACTAGGTTCAAGAAGAAATGCACCAATGGACCTCATCTTCCTAATGACTTGTACTATTGATGTACTTCTCTCCCTCCCTATGTTCTTTTCCAGGATTTGCCTCACTAGCAACTCACTTGATGTTCACAAAGACACAAGTAGCAATATTCTCTTGATCTTGATTCAAAAGAACTCTTAAAAAGGATTCTACAAAAAAAAAATTGCTCAAGAAAATTGAAGCTCATTTGAATCTAGAAACTCACAAAGATTTGACTTGATTTTGATCTTCTCAAGTTTGAATTCTAGCCCTTCTATGGACTTCTAATCATGGCCCTCACACTCCCTCACAAAAATAGAATGGAGATAATTTGAGTTTGAATCAAAATACAATCAAATCTAATCAATTTAGGAAGATTTGGACAAAAAAAGTGACTAAATCTATCTCCCTCTTCTTGATGGTTCTTCAAGACCTGTTAAACAAATTTAAAGGGCTTGAACTCAGCCTCAATTAATTATATTTCATGACACTAAGTCAAATCTCATTGATGGCAAAAAATTTTTGATGCTTCTCCTTGAATTGGCATAAAAAAAACTCATCAAGATGCTTCAAATGAAACTGTTTGGACCTTATGAAAAATTGAAGTCAAATGCAAGTACAGAGGTGCCCACATGTGTGGGAAGTATAGCTACTGACCCTCACCAACTTTAGATCATAGAACTTCACACTAAAACTTGATTTGAACTCGCTCTCACAAGACTAGTTTTCTAGAAATAAAACTTGCTAAAAATGGATTGTGCTTTGATCATTAATTATCCTCTTGTATTTGGCTCTGATACATGTTGAAAGTACAATACTAAGGACCATAAATGAGCCTATACAATACTCCGATAGTGATTGATTGATTGATACACCAATCTATTACAAAACTAGTCAAAAAGAAATCCACAAATCTAGATTTCCAGTCCATCGGTTCGTACTCTATTCTACTACTGGAATACCTTATACTCAAGCTTGATGTCCACACGTGATAGCAGCCACAAAAAATCCACAAATCCAGATTTCCAGTCCAGCAGTTCAAACCGAACTGGTTCAAACCGGCAAGTTCAATTCAGGTTTTAACTGCAATTCTATCAAACATCAAAAATTTGAAACTACTATCATTTACGGTTTAAACTTTACTTGCAGGTCCACCACTTTGTGCCCAATGTGCCATACTTTGATTCGATTGTCACATGGTCCCATGAGGGAACCATAACCTTTACTACGTAGGCTAGTTGTAATTCCTATCTAGGTACTATCTTTCAGAATTCACTCCCCAACCTTGAACCTACTTACTACCTACTAAGGTTTTCTAACTTCTAACACACTCCCTCCCCTCAAGAGTTACGAACAAGACCACAATTATGCTATGGCTGATCTATGAAAGCTGGACATAAGCATGAATTAGTCTAGAAAGCAAGAAAGAGAGCTTAAAGAGACTAAAGAGGAGAGAGATCAATATTATAGTTGAATAACAAATGACATAGATTCCCTACTTATAACCTAAAGGAAGCCCTAACAAGGAAGCTTCCAGTAGCAAGGTTCCAACTGGGAGGGATAATAGTGCGCCCTCCAAGAAGGCCCCCACTCTCTAGTAATATGTCCAAATTTCCAAATAATGAATAATAAGGCCCAAGGCCAACCATAAAGTCTAAGTGTCAGTAATGAATAAAAAAGGGCCCAAGGCCTGCTTATGCATAAAGTAAAGTAAATGCAAATGAACCGAGTCCATAACTCTCCCCGACATAAAAATAAGACCCAACTACCGAAAAGAAAGTGGATCATATAGCAGCAAGCCCTAGTGGACCAACATCTAGAACAACATCTGATGTAGAGGAATCAACAAGTGCAACAAGAGCACGAGCCTGATCTACAAGAAAGGTGCATGACAAAAGACATCAATAGGCTCCCATGTGGCCTCCTCAACAGGACGACCATCCCACTGAACCAGAAACTATATTGATCATGGTATACACGAACCTGTAATATAGCAGCTGGAAAAAATGGAAACAACTTGGGAGCAGTAGGAAACTCAACATCACAAGGAGCGTCATTCTCAATAGCAGCACGCAATAAATTGGACATGGAATACATCATAGACATGTGTGGAAGTAGGAAGCTATAAGCGATATGTAACTGGACTAAGAACCTCCAAAATGCAATAAGGCCCATAATAACGTGGTGCAAGCTTCTCAGTATCACATGCACCTTGTATCACATTCGCATCCAAGTATAATTGAACCTTAATCAAAACAGTCTCTACAATTTCATTTTTCATTTTTTAAAACCGAGCATTTTTTATCATTTCCTTTGTTGACTTTCTTGGTAAAACATGACTTAAAGATGATTCAATGCATGAACGAAATGTTAAATAGTTCTTTGCCACCAAACATGATCTGCAACAAACATATGAAATCAAATTATGTTTAATAAATAAATAGTCCATGTTATCAAGTGCAAATCAACCTAACCATCCATAACTCTAGGCTTAGGTAAGATTGACATATTAGGGCAAAAAATGTTGATAAGTCTCCTTATTACATGCTAGATTTTCACCTAACTTCAAAGGAAAAGAGCCTTATTGTACACTTTGTAAACTAAACTTGATTACTTTCGAAATATGATAGCAGACTATACTAGAGGCAATACCACACACGTGTGGGGTTGGATTTGCATGTTTGATCATTGTTTTTAATTGCTCTTGACTGTGAAATCCAAAGTTGCTAATCTAGATCAAGAAATTGATGACTAGTTTTGTAATGGATTGTGTATCAATCAATCAATCACTATCGGAGTCTTTTATATGCTCATTTATGGTCCTTAGTATTGTACTTTGAACATGGTATCAAAGCCAAATACAAGAGGATAATTTATGATCAAAGCACAATCCATTTTTAGCAAGTTTATTGCTAAAAAATTAGTCTTGTGAGAGCGCGAATTATTTCTTTGCAAACTTCCAATCGTCCTTGTGCACATTGTATGGCCTAGATTTGCTAGCTCTCACCGCATCTCAGATCTCCGATTTGTGGTGGCTCATCACACCTCCCATGCAGCCCACCATCCATTTTCGAACAAACCACATATTATCAGAGGGGACTGGAATCTCCCTATACAACTGGTCAATGACATAATTCTTGTCGTCATTACTTTGTTTGTGCTAGACCTTGAAAGTGTCTCTGTTGAAGACCACATGCATGAGTTGCCTCATGTGAGTGATGACAAGACCACCATGGTCATCCTCCACTATGTGCTTCTCTGCATCTATGTCATAGGATGGCAAGACGTCAGCTGATGGAGAGGTGACAAAGGCAGTGTTGAGAGGAGTGGGGGAGTTGACTACAACAGTAGAAATTTGAAGATGAGTTTGAAGGAAGTCACGAGAAGAGTAGGGAGGGGTATGAAGATGAATCTAGAGAATTCTATTGACATACAGAGGGGTTAGAGAGAGAGAGAGCAATGGATAATGTGAGTTGAGAAATAGAGCGATGGTAGAGAAAAAGGGGAAGACATCATTGGATTTCATTTCCACATTGTTCTACTACATAGTAGAATGGAGGGCGATCATGGCTTTTGATGATGTTGGATCGTGCACCTGAGGCATCTCCATAACCAATAGTGTTCGTTAGTTTGTCATGAATTTCGTTACAAACTGGAATCGTGGAGTTGTACCATGTAGTCATTTGATGCTTGGACAACTATTTTGCTCAGATGAATTTAGATGGATGGTTCTCTCACCGTCACCGTGAGGATTGAGAGCCGAGACCTGAAAGATTGTTCTTCGAAGAGAAATGTCTTGTATTTTTGCTTGTATGTGCAATTTATTCATGAATGTGTGTGTGTGTGAGAGAGAGAGAGCACTGCCACGAGGATGCGAATGAGGAGGACGATGCGAATGAGAGGATCTTGAGGACGAGGTGAGTGAGAGGGAGAGATGTGAGATAGAGGAGAGAGACACCAATACCTCCATTTTGAGCTCTGTCAAGATAGCGGCAAAGCTATTTCAATGATTTGTTAAAAGTTGACATGTCACTCTTAAATGAGTTTAAGCATTAAAATGGATTTTTTTTGTTTAATGTTTTCAAATGCAATCTTTGTTGTTAAACTATTTAGTTAATGTTTTTTAGAATTCCAATGCCCCACATAACACAAAGATTGCATATCATAGTATCTACCAAGAGATACTATCTTTAATTTTGTCTATATATCATCTCTTTAGATTATTCATCTCAAATATACTTAATTTTGCTTTATAATGATTTTCGTTTTTTTTATATGCACATAAATTTAACATTATTTTTTATGGACTCTTAGGTTTTGGTCTTTCAACCAAATGGCCGTGAGATGGCCCTATATATTATGGCGCTACGATCGTGCTTTTGGCGAAGAAGCTTATTAATAGTTTTCTCCATCACCTGATAGCAAAGACGTTCGATCGATCGATAGATATGGCGAAGGTGGTGTCGAAGCATGGCGCCGTGACTTGTCAGAGGTGCAACGTGCTGCTGTGCCTTGGGAAGGAGAAGGCTTACATCGAAGACGCCTATTGCGAGAGCTGCCATGAGGTATTTCGTGGCTGGATGCATAACACGCTGTAGGAAAAAGAGGAGCAGCTTAAGTTCCTGCGTAGCTAGGATCCCTCCACCATGTACAAGCCTCATGCTGATGTCGCTTTCCACACTTCTGACGGCAAATGCGTTCATGCTCACAAGGCTATCCTGGTACGTGCTTGCGTCGACATTTATTGTTCGAATCGCATTTTCGCATGTAATTAGTTGTGAGGTTGTCATGGCAACAGAATGTTTGTTATCTCAATGTTTTTGAGTTGGAGGAACAATTTATTAGCCCAATGTTGCATTGAATTACAGTTTGAACCTTCAATCGGTTCACACCAGGTTTATCAACAAACTGTTTGCTGAAAAAAAAAAACATTTGCTTTTCCAATTCCATGAGCTTGTAAAGAATGATGTATGGAAAGTTAATCAATTATGTACTATGGGTTGTTTGGACCATGTCTTTGAGTCTCGCTTTTATCAATAACCAAAGCCTATTGCTAGTGTTGTTTGATATATGATTAGTTTTTGTGTTTTGGCTTAATGTTAATGATTGTAAAATCCAAGACGTAGCTTTGGCCTATTGAATCTCTTTTTCTCTTGAAGCATTCACTTCCAAAAAATTTGCAATAAAAGCACTTGGTCTTTGATTTTCCCCCTCTTGCCTTGACTAGAGGGAAGTATTGTCTTCTTCGTTTAATTTGAACCTATGATTGCCATCTCCTCTTGCATTCGCCTTTGACCTTGATGAAGAATTCTTCATTATCACTTTTGATGGTCGAAGAGGATGTGGCAATCTCCTCTTCGACCATCAAAACCCCTAATGTAGTGTCTCAAAAATACTAAGTGTTTAAAGATAGATCTTTTTGACACAAATATAGTATAGTCAAACTGATACCTTGATGAGAAATTCTTCATTATCACTTTTGATGGTCGTAGAGGAGGTGGCGAATCTCCTCTTCAACCATCAAAAACCCTAATCTAGTGTTTCAAAAACCCTAAGTAGTCAAACTGATACCAAACACAATCCTAATGAAATATGATCTTAGATCTTTGAATGAGTGATATAAAATAGTCCATAAGACTTCAAAATAATAGGGATAGTAGATGATTCATCTATCCAAGTAATATACTGCACAATCTTGATGAGAGTGCAGAGAAATTAAACTCTCTCTCTCTCTCTCTCTCTCTCTCTCTCTCTCTCTCTCTCTCTCTCTCTCTCTCTCTCTCTCTCTCTCTCATACACCAATCTATTACAAAACTAGTCAACAATTTCTTCATCAATCAAGAACAATAAAAAACAATGATCAAACATGCAAATCCAACCCCACATGTGTGTGGTATTGCCTCCAATATAGTCTGCTATCATATTTCGAAAGTAATCAAATTTAGTTTACAAAGTGTACAATAAGGCTCTTCTCCTTTGAAGTTAGGTGAAAATCTATCATGTAATATGGAGATTAAGCTGTAGGAAAAAGAGGAGCAGCTTAAGTTCATGCGTAGCTGGGATCCATCCACCATGTACAAGCCTCATGCTAATGTCGCTTTCCACACTTCTGACGGCAAATGTGTTCATGCTCACAAGGCTATCCTAGTACGTGCTTGCATCGACATTTATTGCTCGAATCACATTTTGATCACATGTAGTTAGTTGTGAGGTTGTCATGGCAACAAAATGTTTGTTATCACAATGTTTTTGAGTTGGAGGAACGATTTACTAGCCCAACGTTGCATTGAATTACATTTTCAACCTTCAATCGGTTCACACCAAGTTTATCAACAAACTGTTTGCTGAAAAAGAAAAACATTTGCTTTTCCAATTCCATGAGCTTGTAAAGAATGATGTACGCAAAGTTAATCAATTATGGTCCATGATAAACAGCTTCATCTGTGGTGTAAAAGATTATTACTTCTTTTCTACTTATGCTACATGTTGTAAATCATGCCATTTTCAGGTGAGTAAAGCAACTGTGTTCAAAGGCATGTTCGCCTCTCAGATGAAGGAAAACTCTGATGGGATAGTAAAAATTGAAGATATGACATTTGATGAACTGGATAAATTTCTACGATTTCTTTATACTGCAGTTGTCAGCAGCCATGATCTGGAGAAGCATGCTATTGCACTACTTCATGCTGCAAAGAAATACAACGTAAAGCCCTCGACATCTACTTGTGAAGAATATTTAGCAAAACATGTTACTGGGGAGAATGTTTGCAATATGTTAAAACTTGCCTGATTCAAGAATAATGAGAGAAAGTGTACTCAGTTTGGTTTTGACGAAGGATTTTCTAAATCAAAATATAATCAGTACAATTATTAAATCTTCAAAGGAGGTATCAACATTTGAAGGATACAAAAGCTACAATGAGAAACATGCTCAGTTGATAACAGAACTTTTTGAAGGACTTGTGAAACGATTGCCAGGTAAGAAAACTTTGAACTATATAGATTGCTTCAGGATTCACCTCAAACCAGGAGGCTTTTAAAGTTTGGTGGAAATCACTATGAACGACTCTTTTTAGCCATGTACACACATGACTTCTCTAAGAGCTTTTTGTTTAAATTGTCAATCACTCCTGAATATATGAATTAGCATTTCATTAGTGTATTTACTCCATGAAATGGAGTCCAGTGCTGCCTTAAAAATGTGGATACCCTTTATCATGTATATGGATCACTTGCAACGAGCTGATATTGTGGTAACTGAAGTAGAATTAGTAGCTTCTTTTACCTTTCTGGCTTTTGAAACAGAGTTATTCTTTGACTTCTTGTTTCCCATTCAACATTGTCATGTGCACTTTTGATTCTGTGAACACTAATTTGGTTTCAGGCTTCAGCTTTCTACAAGCAACTATGAACTTTCAAATGCATGTTTTCAGTAGCAATCAAACATCTATAAGATTTACAAACATTGTAGACATTATAGATACTGCATTAGAAATTTCTTAGAATTCTTTCTCAAAATTTGCAAATTTTTTTCTTGTCAATTCCTGTGGAATGGACCTGGTTATGAACCACACTTTATGCCGATTCATATAGATTTGAAAAGGCCCAATCTGAAAAGGATGGAAACACTACTTTTCCTTGAGAGTTGTATAAAATTTCTAGGTTCATCATAGACTAAGGTTTTGTTTAATACCATATGTATGCTAGGACTCAGTGTGACTATAACCTACTTATTATGGTGACAAATGATTAGACGGGGTAGCAACTACTTTTAACTCTTTCATAGGGACCAATATGTCTAGTGCCCAAGGAAATTTGTAACAAGATAGTTTGGTAAAAATGCAGAATAGTGACATAGTCGTTTGCATAGGTTGGTTGCAATGTATTCTTTTCTCAAACATTCTAGAAACTTGGCATGCTATAATCATAGGCAACTTTCTCAATCTAATATTGGAATTTCAAGATGCTTCACATTGAATACACCTCATCAGGATGATCAGTCAATCTTAAAAACGAAAGAACCTAAAATGATATCATCGCAAAGAGGATCTTGTATTGTATTGAGAATTAACCATGTTACTAAAGGAATCTATCACAAAGGGGAGTCTGATCTAGCGATTGACATGTTTTGTTCGAGATGTTCTATGCCAAGAGAGTTGGGTTTGATGATCAAGCCCCCTTCTTTGCTAGACGTTGACTGATGTTCAAGTCTACCTTACAATCCCTTGGCATACATTACCAACTTTGGGATGTTTGCACCAGTGTGTGAGTCCCGTTTCAACCCTTGACACGTTATGTACTATGGGTTGTTTGGACCATGTCTTTGAGTCTCGCTTTTATCAGTAACCAAAGCCTATTGCTAGTGTTTGTGTCATTAGTTTTTGTGTTTTGGCCTAATGTTAATGATTGTAAAATCCAAGACGTAGCTTTGGCCTATTGAAGCTAAAATATCTCTAGCTTGAATGCCTTGTGCAAATAATAAAGTACTTTGTTTTGTATGTACACTAGTTTAATAGTAGTGGGTGATAACACTTTAGGAAAAAATGAGCAACTATCAGTTGCAAGAAGTAATTGTTTATTATTAGCTATCATACTATTGCCTTAAATTTCAAAGACAACTATTGTAGTATATTGTTTCCTTCTTGCATATCTTGAAAGTTAAGCAGGTCGGACTATTCAGATTGCTATCTTGAGATATGCGTTTTGAAATAGTTCAAAGAAACAATTCTTACAGACCATTATAATGATAGGTTTCTTCTCCTCTTTGCTATCTTTGTGGACCAACTATCCTTATACTACATTATATTGTTACTTATATATAGTATGCCATGATACTTTATATATTCTCAAGTGGTTTTACAAATATGGATGATAGTGTTAGATGGTCTAGTCACTATCCAAGTTTGATAGAACATATGAATAATGGTGACGAGATATATTTGAGTAGGATCACATCTAATGACATGATAATAATTTAGATCAAGATGGATTTTTAGATTAAAGTGGTGATATGTATATAGAATGTTCAAGAAGATCGCACATTTAGATATCAAAGTAGAATCATGATGAAAAAATAATACATTTCTATCACTATTGTTTCGTTTGAAATTAATAGGCATAGTCATGCATGAAGAATTCCATTTTGCACGATAAGCTTTCTTTCTTGTCGTTCGAATTCTTTTGATTCGAATCTTATTTCACCTATCCTTCATACACCTCTTTCCAACATGGTATCAGATTGTTGATTTTTCAAGGCCTAATACTCTTATAATTGATATCTTTTGTAATATCAAATTATTCTTCAGTTCGAATCAATTTGTTTCGGTATCAGAGAATTGATTTCCACAACATTATATCTTTTTCTTAATGACAATCGAATTATCAACAGTCTAAAGTTCCATATGGATTCTCAAAGTATAGCTAGTCTTATCGCAGACAAGTTAAATGGATCCAATTATCATTTATGCAAATTTAAGATGAAGACCTTGCTAATCGCCTACAATTTGGATGTTGTAACAAGTATCAAAGTGAAGCCTGAAGACAACACAGTCGACTCAAAATGGAAAATCGAAGGATGGTAAAACTTTTGTGCTTATTATCCTCAATATATCAGATACTCAAATTGGCCACATAGCTTAAGCCAAAACTTCGAAAGAAGTTCGGGACATCCTGAGCTCACTATATGATGTGAAAGACGTAACTAACTTTGAAAGAAATTCTTCACACTCAAGATGTTAAACAATGATTCTCTTAAAAATCATATTAAGTAGTTTAAGAATCTCTTGCAACATATGGTCGTTGTCAGATCAGTCATAGACGATCAAGACGCAATTATGACACTGCTTTCAAGCTTGCCCTCTACATATGAGAACTGGGTGATGATCATCATGACACACTCGGATTTAACTCTTACTAGAGTTATCATTATGTTGCTGCAAGAAGATAATCGAAGAACTCGAGACACTTCATCTACCTCTTCATCTCATGCTCTATATGTCAACAACGACTCGAAACAACACAAGTAGAAAAGCTCTAAGCAGTCTGCATTGAATCAGAAACAGTCTCAAAGTCAAGAACAATCATCGAATCCAAATTCATCGAAGAACAAGATGTTTTGTAGGTATTGCAAGTGCAATAACCATGAGATCCAAGATTGTCGAATTCTCAAAGCAAATAATGCAGCCAAGCAACCGGATGAATAGGTAAATATAGTTACAGCATCTCTTGAAGTCGAAATGGACGAAGGCAGTTTTTTGGTCAAAGACAAATACGTGAATTCGGATGATTCATAGTTTCTGGATTTTGGAGCTACAAAACATATGACCAATCATCGTGGGAATTTTCATTCCTATATGCCTTACAGCACAAAGAAGTATGTTCATCTTGGTGATGATAGTACTCACACTATCAAAGGTGAAGGTACTGTAAGATTACGGTTCCAGCATGATTAATTCAAACTACTGTCAAAAGTCTTGTATGTTCGTAAACTCAACAAAAATCTATTATCGGTAAGTAGAATTCCAGATTTAGGTCATAAGGTGGAGTTTGAGTCTGATCAATACAGAATTATCGATAGGAGTAATAAGATCCTTTCACTCAGCAAGAGGCATGGATACTTATATAGATTGGCACATTGTTATTCTGATTCTAGTCAAGTCTTGAAAACCTCTATTCTTGTCAATAAAGCATTACTATGGCATCATCGCTTAGGACACTTGAATTATGCATTTGTATCAAACATGTCCCAACAATCCCTAGCACTTGGTCTCGACTATCTTTCTGGTAAAGTTGATCTCACTATCTGCTATAGCTGCATCTTTGGAAAGCAGACTAAGATTCCTTTTAGATTGAGTCATAGGCATGCATCAAGATGTATGTTAGATGTTGTTCATTCATATATATGTGGACCTATGCAAACTCCTTCATTGATAGATGCAAAGTATTTCATTACTTTTATCGACGAATTCTCTTGAAGAATAGTTGTTTATTTCATCAAGCAGAAATCAGAAGCTTTTATTAGGTTCAGTCAATTCAAAGAGCATGCAGAAAATCAGACTGGTAAAAGAATCAAAGCACGAAGGTTCGACAATGGGGGAGAATACATCTCCACCGAATTCAAGGAGTACTGCCTCAAATGACATTGAGCAACAAAATATTACCTCCTATTTGCCTCAATCAAATGGTCTTACTGAGAGAAAGAACAAAACTTTAGTCGAATCGGCAAAGTGCATGTTATCACATGCGACACTTCCGAAGTCCTTTTGGGCTGAAGTTGTTTCAACAGCAACTTATATTCAGAATAAGGTCTCTCACATGTACCAAACCTTCTTTATCGAATTCAAATTTTTTTGGATGTACTACTTATGTGCATATTCCTCATGATCTCAAGAAGAAGCTTGACTTCCAGATTATCATCTGTATTTTGATCAACTACACTACTTCAGATCAAGCCTACAAGTTGTTCGATCCCATCGAGTCAAAGATATTCACTAGTCAGGATTTCATCTTCATCGAAGATCAGTTTATCGACCTCAAAGGAAAAGGCAAAGCCCATATAGCCAACTTGTCTAACTCGTCCGACATAGTGAACTTCGACGTCCCTCAGTCAACTATTCTCATTGAAGATCCAAGCTCATCTACTTCCAACAAACAGCATATTAATGGTGAATCCAAAGAAGATGTTGTCACAATTCAGCAACTACAATTTGATGAGCTAATCAACTTCCTCCATTTCTCAAAAGATCATCAAGGACTAGCAGACCACCTGCGAGGTATATCAATGAGTCTGCTTACTTCAGACTTTCATTTTAGCCCCTCAAAAATAGCTTAGAGTACGCGGCTTCGATCCGCAACTTATTGTACTTATTTACTTCTATTTCACTTTCATACTGAATCAATACTATCTTTTATTGGGTTCAGGTTCATCTCAGAATGTATGCATTTCTGTAGTTCTTCGTGACTAGTTATTTGTTTGATAATTCAATGCATTATTGTTTGGCTACGTAATCACTGTAGTATTGATGATCTCAAAGTTAGTTAATATAATATCGAACGTGATTTCTATCACTATTGTTTTGTTCAACATTTAAAGGTGTAGTTATGCATGAAGAAAGTGGAAGATAGTCTATTCTGCTGTACACGATAAGTTTTCTTTCTTGTCGTTCAATTTCTTTTTATTCAATCTTATTTGACCCTATTCGAATCTTGTTCAACCTTATTCTAATCTTGTTCGACCTATCTTTCATACACCTCTTTCCAACACATCTGACTATGCAAATAGGATAATTTTCCTGCCCTGAGTCAGATATTGGTGCTACGAAAGTTGGTTTTGAGACCTTGATGCCCTGCAAATGTTCCATAGATTTTGTCTCTCTGAACCCTCGCAAACACTCAAATTTGATGATCTTTTCATCAGTAAATCTCGCAGCCTTGTTAGTCACTGAATCTGACTCAGATGCATTTTTAAAAATCTCTACGAAAGTTGGTTCCCAAAGGATCTAAAAAAAATACTCTTTTTTAGTATTTTTTGGTGATATCTTGATATTCTCTGATCCCTGACTCTAGCAAGCTGGTCTACACTTGCATCCAGGTCAGATATGACTATGGAGATCTCTTTATATTCTCATATATGACTATCGAGATCTCTGGATATTTTCAGTATTTTTCGGTGATATCTTGATATTCTTTGATCCTTGACTCTTGCAAGCTGGTCTACACTTGCATCCAAGTCAAATATGACTATGAAAATCTCTTGATATTTCTAGTATTTTTTGGTGATATCTTGATATTCTCTGATCCCTGACTCTTGTAGGCTGGTCTACACTTGCATCTAGGTCAGATATGACTATGATCTCTTATGAAGATTTGGTCGTTGATTCATCAGTTTAAGTGATTTTCATCCCATTACATACTTTGATGCGTCTATATGCACATAAAACTCTATGGACCAATTTAGTGGATGTAATATTGGTGCTGAGACCAATGCATCGTTAAGTTTCTAGAAAGCCTGTAGGACTCCGTCCAATGTGGTTCCATTGTGAGCTTGTAGATTGATCATTCTAACTCTGCAAAATCTAGAATGAAAATCCTATAGTAAGCGTGACCCATAAACACGTAGAATCCACGAATCATCCTTGGAGGTGGTAGATCAACAAGGACCTTGATATTTGATAGATCAGTGGCGATTCCTGGATACAATAAGGCCTAGTATGAGGCTCCGTGTCACTCAAAACTAACACTTTTATTGGTTCAAGGAGATCTATTATTTGCGGCATTTCTTCAGCACCTTTTTCTCATCTCCAAAAAATTTTGCAAATACTTTTTGAATGCCGCTTGCATACTCGTTGGAAGGTACTTGGGGCATTACAAAGTCCAAACAACATCACCCTATAGGCATTGGTTCCACATTCATTGGCAAACATTGTCTTGTGCTCATCGTCCCCGATGCTATTTTCATTAATTGTAGCCGCTGAAACCGTCCAAGAAATTGTAGGCTTCCTGCTACTCTATCTAGAACAATTTTTGTACATGGTAAGAGAAAACGATCTTTCTTTGTAACTGCATTTTATGCCTTTAAGTTCACACAGATTTGCATTTTGTGGTTCTTCTTGGGTACTATGACTATGGGTGATACCCACTCTGTGTGCTCGATTTCATAAATGAAATTTGCATCAAGTATCTTTTGCAACTCTTGCTTGATCAATTACATGTAGTTATTGCAGCGATATTAGCGTCTCACACCTTAAGGACTGCTCCATCGACCAAGGGTATGGTATGCTGGACTATGGTTGGTGGTATACCCTTCAAATCTTTGTAATTCCATGTGAAGAAATCCTTGTAATCCACCAACAATGCACGTAGCCTTTTGAATTGCGTGGGTGTCACCTGTTCTCCCACCTCTTCTTCGCTTGGCTTAGCTAGATTCATGGGTTGTGTACGTGTAGGTCCTTTGAAGACTTGTTTCGCTAGTTTCTAACTTTGATCAAGTTCTATTTGTGTTTGCGGTTTCATAACTACCACGTCGTTCAAGGTATAATTTTTGAAGGTTTTTGGCATCTCGTGAAATGGCGTTGGCAAATTCCTCCTTCAACATGTTGATCTTAGCTCGATTTGTCCTTTGGATTTTTGGTCATCTTTGAAGATGATGACGCTGCATCTAGCTCCAATCATATTGATTTCAAGGAGTCCACCACTTTCTTTTTTTCTTTTTTATCAACATAGTTGGGCACGTCCTTGTTATCTCTCTTGGGAACCAATTTGATATTCTCTTCATGGTTACGAATATTAGCGTCCACCGTAGCTATGGCCTCTTCTGGTAGATCGCTCCATCGGATCACCTGTCTGTATCATTGTATCAGGTGCCTTGGGTGGATCTATCTTGGAAACCTTTTCCATGGCTGATCCTTGAGGTGGCTGAGTTGGTACTCTTCTCTTTCCATAGTGATCTGGGTCCATATGTTGCAGGGCCTGCTCATCAGTCATCTTAGTTTTTTTGTTGTAATAAAAGCATGCTGCCAAGGGACTGAATCATCATCCACAAGGTCCTCAATAGTTTTCGCGGACAACCATGCTAGATTGATCATATTCATCCCAAAACTAATTGGTGTGTCCAAGGTGTAATACTTGGGTGAAGATGTGCTAGGTTCTGGATCTGAATTTGGTTGACAAGTATGCCTACCCATACAATCAACTATTGCCAATGTGTTCGTCCATCTCACGATATCTGTTTCCAAGTCATAATGGCCTCCCTTGGCTTGCCTTGGGAGATCAATTTAGTGATCAGTGGTGGACGATCCATCATCAACTTTCGGTGTAATCGATTTTACTGCCCATGTTGTTGGATCAACCGTTACATCCTGCTCTCTATTTTCGAAGGTGAGTTTTCCGGTTCCCTAGTTGTGATTCACTTGTGGAGTCCTCATCCAAGGTCTTCCTAGTAAAACGCAGTATGCAAAAGGGGACTCTACTATGTCCATCACCATGAAAGTGATTACAAACTGCATTCTCGCTATTTTTATCGGAATGTCATCCACTACGCCTTTTGGTTTGATCTGCTAATTTGATGACAAACTTTGCTTGCTTCATTCCTTGAAAACCCCAATTTTCATACAAAGTAGTGGAGATCAAATTTACACCTGATTCTCCATCTACCACTGCTGCTTCGTCGTCAAATCTTTTGTGCTTGATTGGCAAGGTGATGTTGTGCTCTTCACTATCCCATGATGCCCCAATATGGAGGACATTGCTGGTTCCTTTGTAGCCTGCACAATATAAGGGCTCCTTCGTGATTCGTTCAGACTCTGACTTGAGCCAATCTGTCAGAATGCTTTTAGGTTGTGGTGCCATCTGCAAGAGTTCTCCGAAGGATATGTCCATGCGGCTAGCTAGTAGACTTGCAAGATTGTGGAATCTTAGGCTCACCCATGTGAAATGGTACTTCTTGATGATGCAAATAATCGTTTTGATCTTATCACGATGGGGAGTCGACTGGTGGTGCTGGTATTTCTAATGGTAGAGGTGCTGCAATTTTTTCCTTTGCTTGGACTGCTTCCTCTACCTATGCATCTTATATCCAATGGCATATCTTTCAATATCGTCATCCTTCCTCCCTCAGATTAGGATATGGTCCTCTGCTTTGGGTTGATCGTCGGCCATTGATATTGATGACGTTGTAGATGGAGCCACTACCTTACGTTCAATGAGCTATCTTTCATACACCTCTTTTCAACACATATTACTATGCAAATAGGGTAATTTTATTGCCATGAGTCAAATATTGGTGCTGCGAAGATTGGTTCTGAGACCTTGATGCCCTGCAAACGTTCCATAGATTTTGCCTCTCCAAAGCCTCGCAAACACTCAAATTTGATGATACTTTCATCAGTAGATCTCTCAACCTTGTCAGTCACTGAATCTAACTCAGATGCATTATGCGAGAGTTGGTTCCCAAAGGATATAAAGAAAATACTCTTTTTTAGTATTTTTTGGTGATATCCTGAGATTCTCTGATCCCTGACTCTTGCAAGCTAGTTTACGCTTGCATCCAAGTCAGATATGACTATGGAGAATTCTACAAGAGTTATTATAAAGATTTGGTTGTTGATTCATCAATTTAAGTGATTTTAATCCATATTTTAGTACTTTTATCTCTAGATATGTTCTTCAAATCTGATTTTTTGAGGCTAAGTAGTATTTGATGATGATCTACCACCTTTTTTATCCCATCTAAATCTGGATCCTACTTGGATCCTATTTTATCTTGCATGATCTTGGCGAGATTTCAGTTGATCTACCCGAATTTTGAGGATTTGGGTTGATCTAAGTAGATCTACTTAGATCTGTGATGTCTTCTGATTAGACTTGTCAACGACCGATTCAGGTGTCAATGTAGAATAAGGCAACATCTGGTAGCTCATCATCAGGTAGGACTGCTTTCTTCTTCCCCTTGATCCACGACACATGATCTGCCATATAATGCTGCTTCCTCTTGCACACCACGATCCGAAAATCAAACTCCAACAACAGAATAAGCAACGAGTGATTCTCCCTATCTTGCAAATTTTATTATAAAGCAAGAGTTGATGGTTCATATAAAAAGCATTCTCTGTGTGGTTACAAATATAAGCATCCACCGTAGCTATGGCCTCTTCTGGTAGATCGCTCCATCGGATCACCTGTCTGTATCGTTGTATCAGTTCATTTTTCTTATTTACAGGTGCCTTGGGTGGATCTATCTTGGAGACCTTCGCCATGGCCGATCCTTGAGGTGGCTGACTTGGTACTCTTCTCTTTCTATAGCGATCTGGGTCCATATGTTGCAGGGCCTGCTCATCAGTCATCTTAGTTTCTTTGTTGTAGGTAAAAGCATGCTGCCAAGGGACTAAATCATCGTCCACAAGGTCCTCAGTAGTTTTCGCAGACAACCATTCTTATATTGATCATATTCATCCCAAAACTAATTGGTGTGTCCAAGGTGTAATACTTGGGTGAAGACGTGCTAGGTTCTCGATCTAAATATGGTTGACAAGTATGCCTGCCCGTACAATCAATTGTTGCCAATGTGTCCATCAATCTCACGATATCTATTTCCAAGTTGTAATGGCTTCCCTTGGCTTGCCTTGGGCGATCAATTGAGTGATCAGTGGTGGACGATCTATAATCAACTTTCAGTGTAATCGGTTTCACTGCCCATGTGGTTGGATCAACCTTTACAGCCTGCTCTCTATTTTTGAAGGTGAGTTTTCCAGTTCCCTAGTTGTGATTCACTTGTGCAATCCCCAACCAAGGTCTTCCTAGTAAAACGTAGTATGCAGAAGGGGACTCTACTATGTCCATCACTATGAAAGTGATTACAAACTGCATTCCCCATATTTACCGAAATGTCATCCACCACACTTTTTGGAGTTACACAGGATTGATCTGCTAATTTGATGACAAACTTTGCCGATTTCATTCCCTGAAAACCCCATTTTTCATACAAAGTAGTGGAGATCAAATTTACACCTGATCCTCCATCTACCACTCTTGCTTCATCCTCAAATATTTTGTGCTTGATTGGCAGGGTGATGTTGTGTGCCTCACTTTCCTATGCTGCCCCAATATGGAGGACATTGTTGGTTCCTTTGTAGCCTGCATAGTATAAGAGCTCCTTCGTGGTTCATTCAGACTCTCACTTGAGCCAATCTGTCAGAATGCTTTTAGGTTGTGGTGCCATCCGCAAGCTAGTAGACTTGCAAGCACTCCCGATTCTGGAATCTCAGACTCAACCATATAAAATGGTACTTCTTGATGATGCAAACAATCATTTTGATCTTATGGCAATGGGGAGTCGACTGGTGGTGTTGGTATTTATATTGGTAGATGTACTGCAATTTTTCCTTTGCTTGGGCTGCTTCCTCTACCTGTGCATCTTATATCCAATGGCATATCTTTTAATATTGTCATCCTTCCTCCCACAGATTAGGATATGGTCCTCTGCTTTGGGCTGATTGTCAGTCATTGATATCAATGATGTTATAGATAGAGCCACTATCTTACGTTCAATGTGCTCATGTAACTGCCAGCACAGAAATATGGAGATTTTACTTTTCCTATGATGTCCTTCCTGGAATTGCTATAGGTTGTACTGAGACTAGATTCAAGGGTACTCTCGTTCCAAGTCTAATTGGGCAATTCTTCTAGCAATGTCTATAACCGTACCACCATCTTGACTTTGATTTCTAATTAGAACCTAACAAAACTTATTTAACTTAGACTTTGGGCCTTTTACATTATTTTATGAACATGGCCCAAGTCTAGTTTATTTCAAATACAATAATTTGCAAGTGCTCATTGGGCTATGGACTTATGCACGTAGGATGCCACAACCCTTGCAACTTATTTTCTATTTTTGAGTAGTTTTAATTATTTATAGAAAATACCCTCAACAATGTATTGTGTCAAGAGTGCATAGGGCCCAAATGCACCCATAAGTGGGGCATGGCCCAAATACTTATGGGCCATGCCCTACTTATGGAAGGACCATAAGTAGGGCATGTTTCTTGTGAATTGAGATTTAGAACAAGGTTCTACAATGCATTCCAAACTTATTGCGAATGTTAGTCACTAATAGAGCCTACTTTGTCATTACTTAATTTGCTCACATTGGAAAACTAAACATCTCAATTCACATACGTCTATAAGTTGAAGTTACATAATCACTTCTCTCAGTAACATTAATAACTATGTTTTTAGCTCTATTGTCGTAGCAATAAACTATTCTGCCAAACTGCTAAAAGTTGAGGTGTCACTTCTACGAGTTTGAGCACCTCCATAAGGCAAACTTTCTCATGATATATTGATCACCTTGTTTAATATCTTCTTCATAACATTTTGGCCTATTGCCAATTTTTGCATGCAAAACTAGCTGACCGCATCAATTTCAATTGAGAGAGAGAGAGAGAGAGAGAGAGAGAGAGAGAGAGAGAGAGAGAGAGAGAGAGAGAGAGAGAGAGAGAGAGAGAGAGAGAGAGAGAGACTTGAGACTCCTCTCATGCCTCAAGAGGCACATCTTGAGGCTTTTCTTATGCTTCAAGAGCTTACATCTAAAGAGACTCAAAAAGGCTCCTCTTTTGTCTCATGTCAAGAGGGCTCGAGCATAGCTCAAAAGGATGCATGTCAGCACAAACAATGCAATGTAAGCTTTTAATGACATGGAACTGGCCAAGGCATGGTCCATTTTGCAATGCTATTGGTGAATCATCCAAAATTCACCACTAGCAATGAGCAACTTATCATATAGAATGGTCATGCCCTACCTATGTGATAATAATTTTATGCTCTCTCTCTCTCTCTCTCTCTCTCTCTCTCTCTCTCTCTCTCTCTCTCTCTCTCTCTCTCTCTCTCTCTCTCTCTCTCATGTGATGCTTGAATTGTCAAGCAAGCTAAAAGTTGTCACTTCTCTCTCTCATATGATGTTTGAGACATTGGCAAGCTAAAAGTCACTATTGGCACCTTACCACATGTGATTTTCCTGATATGCTAGATGTATAGATAAATATGATGTTCAGTATTTAACAAATTTCTTGTAATGGAAATATTCAAACAAAAGGAGTCAAGCAAAAATTCTTGTCACTTAATGTGATTTGATCAATCCCCTCTTAAAGTAATTTATTTTAGCTTCCAAACTTAATAAAGAAATTGGTCACTCCCATCTCCCTCAAAGTTTTTAGCACCAAACTCTGACTATTGGCTTTTTCCTCAACCATTCTGACACAAGATTTTGTCTATGGGCCCTTTTTCATGGCTTTTAGAGAGCAGGGGATCAAGTACATTATGTCTAAAAGTTTGACTCAAGAGATTGGATGCTCCACCTCTCCTCAAGAATAATAGAACAAGATCTTGATAGTCAAACTCTTTACCTAAATTATAATGCAAGTTTTCTCATGCAAGGGCTTGCTACTTGATTTATGGTGGGAGTGAGTCAAACTGGAGGATTATCGGGCACCAACCATGGCCTTATGTGGTTGAGGGCTTTTAGATAGAGATATTGAGCCCTTAGGCTTAAGACCTTGAGCTTGTTGACTTATTGTGAGTATTTCAAGGGTAGTGTGAATATCTTGACCCATGACCAAGGCTCTTCAAGGCCAATTCACAAGATCCTTGGGGTTGCACCCTTCTGAGACTTCTCAATAGTATTCTAACCTTTAAAGGTAACTCTTTCAAAAGAGGTTTTGGGCTATTAGGCTTCAAGCTCTAGGATCAACCTTCTCTGCTCATTCTAGAAGGGGTTGGGAATATTTTGATTCAAGAGGTGGGTCATGTGGTCTTGTCCTTACAATTTTAGTATTGTGCAAGCCTTTGGTCTCTCAAATGAGTATTTTATAGCACTTGAAGGTTGTGACATTTTCCAATGGACCTTGCGTTGTCAACCTCTTGGTTTGAGCATGCCCTTCTTCTTGGGTGTATTAGGGGACAATCGTATGGATTTTGATTCAAGGTTTGGTCTTAAAGATCAAACCCCATAATTTAAGACTATACTCTTTAAGCCATGGTGCTTGGCTAATTTTCTCACACTCTCACCATTGTATAGTAGACATGTCTCCTTCATAATGCCATTTTAGTGGCACATTTGAACCACTTTAGGGGGAAGCGTCACCTTGTGTTTCAAAGGATCAACCTTTCTAGTTATACCAAATCGTACATCATTGCATCATGTATACGGAACCCTCTAAATCCATCTAATAGTCCTTCAAAATGCCATTTTAAAATTTTCTTTCAATATTAACTGTCGCTCTTGATGGTAGATATCATTTACTATGTTGTAATATAGTGGAGATGGCAAGCATAAAGAAATTTGACACACCAATTTGATTATCTTCTTGTGGACTACTTGGCAACTAAAGTCATCTATTAAATACTTGGATTACACTATGTCTATGCCATCTACTAATCTAAGGATGAGCCAAGAAGATTTTGATTCCTAGCTTATTTTCTCTATCTATAATACTACTTTGATGTTGGCATGTTTGATTACTTTGATTTTGAATGTGTGACGAGGGCCAACCTAACAAAGAAAGTTGAATTTTTAATTCCATGTCATCATTGTTGATATTTATCAATTCTCAAATTTGATGAAAATGTATTAGTGTTTCATCATGATTCTTCCTTGATTTCTAAATATGCGATCTTCTTAACATTTTATATACATATCACCACTTTAATCTAAAAATCCATCTTGACCTAAATCATTATCATGTCATTAGATGTGATCCTACTCAAATTTATCTCGTCACCATTATTCACATATGTTCTATCAAACTTGGATAGTGACTAGACCATCTAACACTATCATCCATATTCGTAAAACCTCTTGAGAATATCTAAAGTATCATGGCATACTATATATAAGTACCAATATAATGTAGTATAAGGATTGTTGGTCCACAAAGATAGCAAAGATGAGAAGAAACCTATCATTATAATGGTTTGTAAGAATTGTTTCTTTGAACTATTTCAAAACGCATTCCTCAAGATAGCAATCTGATCAGTGTTATCACCCACTACTATTAAACTATTGTACATACAAAATAGAGTACTTTGTTATTTGCACAAGGCATTCAAGCTAGAGATATTTCAACTTCAATAGGCCAAAGCTACGTCTTGGATTTTACAATCATTAACATTAAGCCAAAACACAAAAACTAATCATATATCAAACGACACTAGCAATAGGCTTTGGTTACCGATAAAAGCATGCTTCTCCAGATCATGGCTGCTGACAACTGCAGTATAAAGAAATCGTAGAAATTTATCCAGTTCATCAAATGTCATATCTTCAATTTTTACTATCCCATCAGAGTTTTCCTTCATCTGAGAGGCGAACATGCCTTTGAACACAGTTGCTTTACTCACCTGAAAATGGCATGATTTACAACATGTAGCATAAGCAGAAAAGAAGTAATAATCTTTTATGAGATTAAATGCTAACACCACAGATGATGCTGTTTATCATGGAACATAATTGATTAACTTTCCATACATCATTCTTTACAAGCTCATGGAATTGGAAAAGCGAATGTTTTTTTTTTCAGCAAACAGTTTGCTGATTAACCTGGTGTGAACTGATTGAAGGTTCAAACCGTAATTCAATGCAATGTTGGGCTAGTAAATTGTTCCTCCAACTAAAAAACATTGAGATAACAAACATTCTGTTGCCATGACAACCTCACAACTAATTACATGCGAAAATGCGATTCGAACAATAAATGTCGACGCAAGCACATACCAGGATAGCCTTGTGAGCATGAACGCATTTGCCGTCAGAAGTGTGGAAAGCGACATCAGCATGAGGCTTGTACATGGTGGAGGGATCCTAGCTACGCAGGAACTTAAGCTGCTCCTCTTTTTCCTACAGCGTGTTATGCATCCGGCCATGAAATACCTCATGGCAGCTCTCGCAATAGGCATCTTCGATGTAAGCCTTCTCCTTCACAAGGCACAGCAGCACGTTGCACCTCTGACAAGTCACGGCGCCATGCTTCGACACCACCTTCGCCATAATAAGCTTTTTCGCCAAAAGCACGATCCTAGTGCCATAATTTATAGGGCCATTTGGTTGAAAGACCAAAATCCAAGAGTCCATAAAAAATAATATTAAATATATGTATATATAAAAAAAATAAAAATCATAGTAAAGCAAAATTAAGTATATTATGAGATGAATAATCTAAAGAGATGATATATAAAGCAAAATTAAAGATAGTATCTCTTGGTAGATACTATGATATGCAATCTTTGCGTTATGTGGGGCATTGGAATTGTTAAAAACATTAATTAAATAGGTTAACACCAAAGATTGCATTTGAAAACATTAAACAAAAAAAATTTATTTTAATGCTTAAACTCTTAACAAATCATTGCAATAGCTTTGCCGCTATCGTGACAGAGCTAAAAATGAAGGTATTGGTGTCTCTCTCCTCTAACTCACATCTCTCCCTCTCACTCACCTCGTCCTCAAGATCCTCTCATTCACATCGTCGTCCTCATTCGCGTCCTTGTGGCAGTGCTCTCTCTCTCTCACACACACACATTCATAAAATACAAGACATTTCTCTTGGAAGAACGATCTTTCAGGTCTCGGCTCTCAATCCTCACGGTGACGGTGAGAGAACCATCCATCTAAATTCATCTGAGCAAAACAGTTGTCCAAGCATCAAAGGACTACATGGTACAGCTCCACGATTGCAGTCTATAACGAAATTCATGACAAACTAACGAACACTATTGGTTATGGAGATGCCTCAGGTGCAAGATCCAACATCATCAAAAGCCATGATCGCCCTCCATTTTGCTATGTAGTAGAACAATGTGGAAATGAAATCCAACGATGTCTCCCCCTTTTTCTCTACCATCGCTCTCTCTCTCTCTCTATACCCTCTGTATCTCAATAGAATTATCTAGATCCATCTTCATACCCCTCTCCACTCTTCTCGTGACTTCCTTCAAACTCCTCCACTCCTCTCGACACTCCCTTTGCCACCTCTCCATCAGCTGACGTCTTGCTATCCTATGACATATATATGGAGGATGACCACGGTGGTCACGTCCTCACTCACATGAGGCAACTCACGCATGTGGTCTTCAACAGAGACACTTTCAAGGAGTGATGACGACAAGAATTATGTCATTGACCAGTTGTATAGAGAGTTTCCAGTCGCCTCTGATAATATGTGGTTTGTTCAAAAATGGATGGTGGGCCGCATGGGAGGCGTGATGAGCCACCGCAAATCGAAGATCTGAGATGTGGTGAGAGCTGGCAAATCTAGGCCATACAATGTGCACAAGGACGATTGGAAGTTTGCAAAGAAAGAATTTTGAGAAAATCCAGATCGTTTCAAGGAACAAAGAGAGGCAGCTAAGAAGTGTCTGGAGACGGCAAGGCCCTCGCATCTGGGCAGAGGTGGCCAAGGTTCTTTTCATGTTTGTTTCGTAAGTCTCCCCACCCATAAGTTGAATTTGATATTATCGTAATTTATATTTTATTTGTGTTTGTTAAATTAAATTACAATCACCGGTTTGTCGGTTTATGCAAAAATCTGCCATAAAGCGGTTTCCCACAAAAAGAGGAGTACAAGTATGCATATTCAAACAACATGCAATCATTACTCAAATTATTGGAGAGACAAGGAGTGAGAATTGACTGGGATGGATATTCTAAGGTATGTATTATGATTTCAACATATATTTTGACTTTACCACATTCATTTGGTCGGGGACACTCTAATAACATCACTTACAAAATTTACACATCTTCATTGCATGTAGGTATCGCAGTCCCAATCTCATGCATCGTAGTCACATAAGTCTGATGACCATGGTCAGGACGGGGATGATTCAGCTGGATCTAATAATTAGGCGTTTCATTCTGATATATGTTCATAATTGAAACATTTAGGTATCGATATATATAATTTTTTTAAGTTAAGTCCTCTAGATGGATCTTCAATTGCATTGAGTCCATTTTTAGGATAGAATGGAGCCATTTGACATAGTTATGACGATGTCCATGGGAGAATCTTGGCCACTACTACCAAGGTGAGAAGGTCCCTAAAGTCTCCTGTAGCTTCTTAGCCACCTCTCATTGTTGTTTGAAGCGATCTAGATTTTTGTGAAATCCTTTCTTCACAAACTTCAAGTCTTCTTTGTGTCTTAATTTGGATAGATATTCTAGATCTGAGGTATATATGGCTTCAAGATATACTTTACCTTCATTACATTCATGTGGTCTGACTTTCACTCTCATCACGTTTGTCAGATAATTGAATCATCTTCATTGGATGTAGGTATAACAGTCTCAATCCCATGCATCGTAGTCACATGAATTCGATTGCGACGTCAATGGCCAGGACGAGGATGACTCAGCTGGATCTAATTATAATTAGGTATTTCAATAATCCAATTTGTAACATATCTCTGTACTTGGAACATTTATGTATGAATATATATTCGTTGAAGTTAAGTTTCCTTCATTAATTTTTAAGTGATTAAAATGTAACTCAAACAAATTTTGCAAATGTTTTTATTAACAATTATGAACAAATGATTTTGCTTACCAACCTCATAAGAAGTGGTGCAAAAGACTCCTGGGGTTGGATGGAATCCATTTTTAGGGTAGAATGGAGCCAGTAACCCTCAGAATAGGGTGCCATTTTGAAAGGGATATACCAAGAGACATCCCTTGGTATATCCCTTGGAAAGACATGGCACCAACAACCTTTTTAGAGGGATATACTGAGGGACCTTGGTATATCTCTCAGCATCTCCGTGCTATAAACAAAGTAGAAATGAGATGAAGAAGCCTCAATTACCGAGGCAATTATTGAGGAACTCCTTCTAAGGCATACTTCATGGTGTGTACCGAGGTTTGTGATCTTTTTTTCTCACTTGATGTTTACAAAGACATAACTAGCAAGATCCTCTTGATCTCGAGTCAAAAGAACTCTTAACAAGGATTTTACAAAAAAAAATTGCTCAAGAAAATTGAAGTTCATTTGAATCTAGAAACTCACAAAAAATTGACTTGATTTTGATCTTCTCAAGTTTGTTTCTAGCCCTTCTATGGACTTCTAATCACGGCCTTCACACTCCCTCACAAAGATCGAGTGGAGATAAAATAAGTTTGAATCAAAATACAATCAAATCTAATCGATTTTAGGAAGATTTGGACAAAAAAAATGACTAAATCTCTCTCCCTCTTCTTGATGGTTCTTCAAGACCTGTTAAACAAATTTAAAGGGCTTGAACTCAATCTCAATTATTAGATTTCATGACACTAAGTCAAATCTCATTGATGGCAAAAAAAACTTTGATGCTTTTCTTTGAATTGGCACCAAAAAAGCCATCAAGATGCTTCAAATGAAATTGTTTGGACCTTATGAAAAATTAAAGCTAAGTGCAAGTACAGAGGTGCCCACACATGTGGGAAGTACAGCTACTGACCCTCACCAAGTTTAAATCACAAAACTTCACACTAAAACTTGATTTGAACTCCCTCTCACAAGACTAGTTTTCTACCAATAAACTTGCTAAAAATGTTTTGTGCTTTGATCATTAGTTATCCTCTTGTATTTGGCTCTGATACCATGTTGAAAGTACAATACTAAAGACCGTAAATGAGCCTATAAAAGACTCCGATCGTGATTGATTGATTGATACACCAATCTATTACAAAACTAGTCATCAATTTCTTGATCTATATTAGCAACTTTGGATCACACAATCAAGAGCAATAAAAAACAATGAGCAAACATGCAAATCCAACCCCACACGTGTGTGGTATTGCCACCAGTATAGTCTGCTATCATATTTCGAAAGTAATCAAGTTTAGTTTACAAAGTGTACAATAAGACTCTTCTCCTTTGAAGTTAGGTGAAAATCTAGCATGTAATAAGGAGACTTATCAACATTTTTTGCCCTAATATGTCAATCTTACCTAAGCCTAGAGTTATGGATGGTTAGGTTGATTTGCACTTGATAACATGGACTATTTATTTATTAAACATAATTTGATTTCATATGTTTGTTGCAGATCATGTTTGGTGGCAAAGAACTATTTAACATTTCGTTCATGCATTGAATCATCTTTAAGTCATGTTTTACCAAGAAAGTCAACAAAGGAAATGATAAAAAATGCTCGGTTTTAAAAAATGAAAAATGAAATTGTAGAGACTGTTTTGATTAAGGTTCAATTATACTTGGATGCGAATGTGATACAAGGTGCATGTGATTACCTCCATGATTTGAGGAGTTTGGTCCTATAACTTAGGAATCATGACTAAACAAACCTAACTAATCCTATGAATGAGATCTAACATATCTAGGATAGCCTTCACACATGGCAACATGGATTCACACATGTGAATTACAAAGTACATCAAAAAATTACATACAACCAAGCTAGAATTTTTCATAGAGAGAGAGAGAGAGAGAGAGAGAGAGAGAGAGAGAGAGAGAGAGAGAGAGAGAGAGTTTAATACTAGGGGAGTTTTGAGCTCCAAAGAGACCCTTTAAGAATCCGTGCAAGATGTCTTTTATATTATTAAAATATTATAACACTAATACATTTGACTTGCCATAACTTTTTATTCATAGCTCAAAAGTATGTGACATAACATATCATTGGAAAGCTCTTGTTGAATGCTTTCCAATGCATCAAACTTTGCTAAATTTGGACTTACCACTAAAAAGCTATGCCATTTTTAGTGTGGAATCAAAATGTGCACTCAAAAAGTTATGTTACGTAGATTTAAAATTTGAGTGTTTTGATTGGTCCATGTGTAAGAAAAATTTGAGAAAAAATATAAAAAGAATCTTTACAAAGGGTCTCTTTTGGATTTAGAACTCCTCTAATGTTCTATGCACTCTCATCAAGATTGTGCAGTATATTACTTGGATAGATGAATCAACTCCAAAAGATGGCTTGATCATCTACTATCCCTATTATTTTGAAGTCTTATGGACTATTTTATATCACTCATTCAAATATCTAAGATCATATTTCATTAGGATTGTGTTTGGTATCAGTTTGACTACTATATTTGTGTCAAAAAAGTCTATCTTTAAACACTTAGGGTTTTTGAAACACTAGAATAGGATTTTTGATGGTCAAAGAGGAGATTGCCACCTCCTCTTTGACCATCAAAAGTGATAATGAAGAATTCTTCATCAAGGTATCAGTTTGACTATACTATATTTGTGTCAAAAAGATCTATCTTTAAACACTTTGTGTTTTTGAAACACTAGATTAGGGTTTTTGATGGTCGAAGAGGAGATTGTCACCTCCTCTTTGACCATCAAAAGTGATAATGAAGAATTCTTCATCAAGGTCAAAGGCAAATGCAAGAGGAGATGGCAATCATAGGTTCAAATTAAACGAAGAAGACAATACTTCCTTTTAGTCAAGGCAAGAGGGGAAAATCAAAGATCAAGTGCTTTTATTGCAAAAATTTTGGAAGTGAATGCTTCAAGGTGACAGTGGTAACCGAGGTAACTTTACTTTCGAGGAAGCTAATGAGAATTCAATTACAATATCTACAAGTTTAATTTTACTTACAAATTATACATGAAAATAAAAGTATGATTCATAATATTTTATAGATAAATTTTACTCAAAAGCCGCTAGTCACCAAATATTGTTTCTTAATTACACATTGAAGTTTTGATTCTCTTGACCAGATTAATCTTGTTCCCTACTTTTTCGTTTGTTGTATAGCAAAATTTAATTGTGAATTAAATAATACCAATAAACATGTTTTTTGATTGATTATTTGTTGCTCCCTTCTTCATAGTTATATACTTGAACATGACACCTACAGTCTTGTGCACTCATTCATGTTACTATGGAATTGCAATTACATTGAATATCTTCCAAGTTAGGGTTATCTTGAAGTATCTTGAGGTGCCATAGTCTAGGAGACACAACTTAGGAAAATGCATAAAAAGTTAATATTGCTATCGAAAATTAATCTATCTTACAAAATGTTCGTGTTATTACCTACTACCAAACTCTAGGAGCTCAAACAAGACTAAAAGTGAGTATTGGACGTTTTGGAACTTGTTGAGAGATTTGGATTGCTAAAATTGATGAGAATAAATTTGTATATAAGAGTAATAGAACCCATATAGCAATTCAATTTATGATTTGAAAGATGAAAATAGCATAATGAAAAGCAAGTGTGAGGTAGAGGAAGATGCCCAAATGTTTGCTTATGCAATGAAATTGCCCTTTGAAAGAAATACCATAATGACTAGAAGGTCAAGTATTCAAGAGCCTTAGTTGTCCAAAGGAGAGAAATATCACAAAACACATCAAGCTACAAGTTGATGCAAATTAAAGGATAAAAGATTGATTCAATTTTTACATTGGAAAAGGCACGCAATATTTGGTCATCTAGATGACACAAGAATGAGTTTAAGAAGCTTGGGATATGTGTTAAAAAGGTTGAAGGACCTATTAATTTTGAAATCTTGATCATTTTCATAAAAGCAATGATCAACAACCAACAGAGGAAGGTGATTACAAGGGAGAAACACGTTGGAAAACTAGCATATGAACTGGATCTACTGATCATGATGAAAATGCAAGTCTTGTTCCATGTAAGTTTGTTGAAGAAGCATATTGGCAAGGTCACAACTCTCACATATGGTTACGAATACCATATTAAATGATAGAGCAACTATGATCATCTTAGCTAGTGGGGACAAAGCAATGTTTAATGAGAAATCTAATGTGAGCATGTTTGATTTCCTTTTGTGTTAGTGGATTAATTAGTTTTCTTGCTTACTCTCATGCTTCTTAGTATGGATTAGATTTCATTTCTTGTTGTGGATTAATGTAGGAACAAGCATTCAAGTAAACTAAATAGGCTGGATTTGTGGAGTAGATCTTGCATATCCTCTTATAATCCAGTTCTTGATTGTTCTTGGGCATTCCAAGCATCAAGAAATGGGTGTTTCTTGATTTCTGGGCTGCTAGAGTGCTGGTAGGAATCTAGTTTTATTGTTTCTTGTTTTCTTGCTAAGTAGCTTAATCGTGTCTTTGTTTGTGTTCTGATCTTGGTAGATAAACTGTAGAATGCTCCCTGTTTCAAAACACTGTTCCATATTAAGTTAGGACTGGTTGCATGACTTGTTTATGCATGTAGCTAAGTAGCGAATCTGTCTCTCCCCACTGACAGGCTGGGGAGTACTCTTTGTAATCTGAGAAAATGCTTCTACTTGGAAATTGTTCTAATAAGAGACCAATCCGTAAAGAACCATAATCTACAGAAGTAACAAGAAGAAAGAACAGTAAGAAGAAAACCGTGTTCATAAATTCAGTGGAATCTGTGAATATTTGGTGCCTTTCTACAACTACACAGACACTAAACCAAGCCACACCATTCCAATCTATGCGGCAAAACCATCGCTCTGAAGTCTCTCACACGTTCATTACAGAGTTCACCACTTTGGTCTTGACCAACGTGCAGCTCAGTTCTCGACCGAGGCTTCACGCTCCTTACCAAGCCGAGCAACGACTCTCGTCTGGACCGGACCGCTACACACCAACCCTCGACCAAGCCACTACTAAAAAAATCCTGCCATCTCTTGAGTTACACCTCAACTGACACTCATCGATCAGACCTCGACCGAGGCTTTCATAGACCTTCTGTCACAACTCAACCGATGCTTTCTGTTAAATCTCGACTGAAGGCTTCCTGTTAAATCTCAACCGGAGCCTTAAGTCCTAATCTCGACCAAAGCATTCTGTTTAAATCTCGATCGAAGTCTTTCTGTTAAATCTCAATTGGAGCCGAAGTGCTCCTTCAAATCTAAGCCGAAGGCTTCTTGTTAAATCTCAACCGAAGCCAAAACACTTTCTCAAATCTCAACCAGAGCCGAAGCGCTCTTTCAAATTTCAACCGGAGCCGATGCGCTCCTCCAAATCTCAATCGGAGCCGAAGTGCTCTTTCAAACCTCAAACGAAACCCATCGCTTAACAAGATTCTTCTAGCATGCCATATATCATCCGAACTCGTTAGAGTTCTAACTAGAGTACAATGCCAAAAGCATGAACAACAACAAACCAATGCTAAATCAACTGACCCACAGGGAAGCCACGTAATGGCTTCCACATTACCAAAAGATTACCCAGACCCAAAAGTGGAACAAAGTCAATACAATGAATTTTGAAATGAGTTTTTGCGAGAGGAAGAATATACGGAAAGTCGGAACAATCCCTACAGGGACTTGAAGTATTTTCTGACCTCCTGCAAGCTCAACTCACCATGCCATTCCATAGCGCAATAAAATCCTTCACTGGGCTTCGACTTTATATCCATCATAGTTTTCAGCTGCCTACTATTCCTGATGAACAGCGGAAAACAGAAGAGATTCTTGAAATTTTCCAAATTCCTATGAATCTGCTGAATATAGGTGTTGCTAAGGGGACTAGCATCACCTTGGCTTTGGCCTATAAAGACTATCCCATAGTATATGCTATCCTTGATAATGGATCAGGCGTCAATATAATGGCTTTTTCACTGGCAAAGTCATGGGGCTTCCATACCCTTGATCAACCACGATATAAACTTTGTATGGCTGATCAACGTGCTAATGACCTTGCTGGTCATTTATCAAATATAAAGGTTCGCATAGCAGGTGTCAAATTTGTGATCGATTGTGTCATCTTAGACTTACCAAAAGATGCTAATAATTATAAACTCCTTCTTGGTCCACCCTGGCTCCAGATGGCAGGTGTTGTCCAAGATTGGAAGCATAGCAAAATCACCTCTGGCAATCACGATAAACGAGTCACTATTGACTCATTTTGATGACTAATGGATATATATTTGATTGACAAGCCTCTGAGTAATCATCATCGTAATACGAGCCACCACGTTTGCAATCATTTCTGATTTTCTCTATATATACCGATCGACGACGCTGAAATTTTTTTGCTTATAGTTATTTGTATCCCTGCGATATTGATACAGCGTGCTCGAAAACAACTTCCTTGAATCCGTTCCTACTCGCTCGCGCCCATCCGCTACCAGCTAACGGAATTGTTTAGCTTAGGTATTGCTTTGACGTGCCCAACTTGAGGTCTGATCCTAAAATCAACATTATCGCGCGCTGATCCGCTACTACACAGTAATGGCGTGGACCAAGCAGACAACATGAGGGCATTCTGGTGGAATACCAATTTCAGGTGCGGGTCAGAGAAATCCACAACCACCACAACCACCACCTCGTCCACCACCACCTCCTCCTAGGCCAAGGGGCAGAAGAAGAGACCCACCTGGCTCAAGGATATTCGGAAGCTTCAAAAGACAAATAATCTTCTGATTCCGAAATCTCACATATAGAGGTCCATCAGGCAGGTGACAAGAAGTCTATCTATAGATGTGAGATGGATGGTAACGACAATTGAGGTGCTGCACACAGCATATGAGGATTTCCAGGTGAAATTTCTTTTTTGATATTGTTGTTGCAGCTATCCATGCCAAGAGAGTGACCATCATGTCCAAGGACTTCAACAATGTGTTTAGGCTTCGGGACACATATGACAAATTTGCAGAACACTTTAGACCCACTCCCTCCTCTCCTCCAAAACAAGATTCAGAGAGGACAAAACGAAAGCAATCTCAACCATCTCGGCTTGTTATTCGTTTACAGAGCGGGAGTGTTTCAAAGAAAAGGAGGTCTCTCGACCCTCCATCTAAAGCGAGGGATTTTTCCAAGCCATCTTCTCTGAATACTATTCTTTCTTCGAGGCATTCTCTTCCTAATTTCCTCCTAAGTCTCCTTCTTCTCCTTCCACTCCATCTTTAACTTCTCCTGCTAAATCTTTCTCTCCTAACCAATCTCCACCTCCTAAATCTCCTCCTTCTCCTAACCCCGTAAATATTAGTTTCTCTCCTCTTGTTTTTGGAAGCGATTTAGATGATTTTGTTAGTGTAAAGGTAGAATCAATTTTGAATGACAATTCTTTATGTGGTTTATCAGTGTTACTTCCGTCACCCCCTACACTTGCCTTTGTAAATAGTTCTCAATATGTACAATATGACCAATTGTTAAACACGTATCTTAAATGTTTAGGTCTTCGATACAATTTTAGGATGCCGAAGACCAATGCTAGTCTCCCCCTTTCTAGTTTAGATATTGGTGAATTAGAAAGTAGGGATAAAATGCTAGGGGACAATGTAGGAGGTGGGGCAATTCAGTATTGGATGGAGTTCTTCCAGACACCATTGTTTATAGATGTTGCATTGTTTCCCCTTCAATTCATGGCAACATTTGATTTCCCTGATTTCAAAAGTTTGCACGATGATATACTCCAATACGTCAGACTGGGGACTCCAATTCTTGTGCTGCCATACATAACAAAGTAAGTGTCTATTTTTCAGATTTTATTTTATTGAATTTTTCATATGAATTTTGATTTCACATTGATTCTCATAAACTTTTTGTTTTCTGATTTCAGTGATCATTGGAGCTTATTGTGTTTTAGTGATCATTGGATCTTGTTTTTCTATGGTTGTTTTTACTTGTTATTTTTTCTCTTATCAATTCAGGTTATGATTCATTCATCTTCAATTTCTACTATTTTTGACATGTTTGTTTTTCATTGCCTTGGTCTGCCTTGCCTTTACCATGGTGTTTTTTGGATAAGTTTAGAATGATGATCTGATCGAACCTTTGCCACAACCAATCCAAACATGCGACATTAGTTCACTTAGATTTGTTGCAGCAAAGCTTTGATCAGATCATCATATGAACATATCCAAATATGCCAAGACAAGGACAATACAGACCAATGCAATGAAGAACAAAAATACAACCGATATATACGAGACTTCAACAAGGGAAGTGTCTCGATTGTAGTGATCACTGGAGTTCAAGTGACTGAAGATCTTCCCAATGGAGATAATGCATTTTCTGCAGGAGACAATGAATCTTGCTATATAAGACTCATAATATCCAGTTGCAATTACATTGTGTTTTGCACCATGGAAATGGAGATCATAGAAATGAAAGAGCCTCATAGAAAAAGTGGTTCATATATTTTAAAAAATGATGTATACAAACAATTGTATTACATAATACAAATTTCCATACTTACCTGCACAAGAGAAATTGTTTTAGTTATATATTTTATGAAACTGATTCACTTAGAAATAGAAAAAATGGAATATTTTTATATGGCATAACGTACTTTTACACCATTCAATCGAAATTGATAGTACTGAGGTAGATTGAATTGCAACATGTCTAGTTTTGATCGAATGTGATTGAGACACCAATCTTCCTCGACTTCAACCATTGCAAGAATGTTGTCATTTCTTTTCATTGTTATCTGAAGTTGCTCTTGAGGGTTTATACCAAAATCTTGATCAAGTGGCTTCCAAACATTTTTGAATTTAATCCATCTTATATAATACAACAGCAAAGTGAGCATTTGTTTTTCGATGTGATATCTAAATGTCATGGATGAGTAACATACTCTACACGGATTCACTCGAAGACCAAATGTTGTCACAAGGACACTCCAAAAGATCAAGCAGACAGCATATTTCAAGTACATCGATCCTTCAGTGGATAAAAAGAAGAATAAGGATGGGTACAGAGTTGAGGCCATCAACGATCAGCAGCTGCAAGCAGCATGTGCATATCCCACTAGATGTACACAATGACCAAGGACAAACGTACTGAGGGTATCCATGTCCCTGTTCCACATGATGGCAGACTCATGACTGCATGCCCAGAATCTCTATGATTGGGCACAATTTGCTTCGAACTGCCTACGTGAGTGCCTTAAGAACAAGCAGCCCCTAACCGTACTAGGATATCTCATGACAAATATCACTCTCCAACAAGTACAAAATGGACCCAAGCATCACCAACACTTACTGATTGCGGACAAAGCATGGGACATTCCCATTGAGTCAAAAAAGTCCAAGCGTGCACGCTCCCGGGCTACTTCACCATCGGGACTCCAACCCAAAAGAGTCAACACCAGTATTCTTCCACTGATACAAAAGCAAAAAAGCCCATAGCCAGACCCACAAGCAGCAGCATCCTCGGGAGCTCAAGAGGCCGATACCTCCAAGGCCCAATTGTCAGACACAAGGCAACAAAGAATACAAAGGAATTTGCAGGCTAGGAGGACATCATTAGTGGGAACAACATCAGATGGTTCAGCTTTCGATGATGGAAGATCAACCTCAGCCTCTCAACAACACTCATCACCCTCATACATCATCGATGGGAGTGATGGAGCAACGACATGTACAACAATACTAGATATGACAACATCACAAGTCGCTGCTCAACCAGACAAGGTCACCACCCCACCCACATTGGTTACCACACCAACGACACCAACGTCATGCAACTTTTTTGGGGGAGAGAGAAGTGGGGATGTCTAGTCCCTAGGACACGGAAGCAGCCAAGCAACCACAAGATCAATAACCAAAGGCCCAGCAAGTCCACACTTTGGACACCTTGCAATATGTTGATGCTGCAGACCTGATGGAAATAAGCGATGACAAACCCGAGAAGGTAGATCAATCATGAAGAAGTCTGACCCTCTCAATAACCATCACCGCCACAACAACAACCCCCACTGCTACCATCACTCCTCCAATCCCTCCACCTCCATCTTCAGTTCTGACAAAACGTCTATTTTTGGATTAGCTTCACCATCCCACACTCCTGATGAGTACCCAACCCTCACTAACCCTGAGAAGCTCTCCGAAGCAACCAAATGCTCAACAATCGGCCTATCTGTAGCGAGCTACCATATGCATTGGTTGGTAAGCCAATATCAAATGCTCAAGAACAAGGTTCAACTCCAGGACCAAGAAATTGTGCAACATCAGAGGCTGGCCAAAGAGAAAGAAAAAGAGACAGTGGAAATCAGAATTGTGATGGCTGAGCAAAAGACCACTCTAGAAGAGGTCCAACAGCAACTGAAGCAACAGATGGTCCAAATTGACCAAGTACAAGACGGATCGTTGGGTGCAATGACAGTTGATGCCCCTCTAGTTAAGCCCGAGGATATACAATTTTAGGCCCACAGGCCTCAGCCATCCGGATGGAAAAGTACGTGCGGCTGATCCAAGAATGGGAAGCCGAAAAAACAAATTTTGAAAATATTGTGGCCAAGCAAGAAAAGATCATCTTGGAGTCCTAGAAGCACCTAGAAGACACAACGAAGGCCCTACAGCAAGTCTTGGACAAGGCAAACCAGTTTAGGATTTAGGGTTTAGGTTTAGGGCCCAAGCAGGCGCTCATTCGAGGAAACCATGGAACGATGATGGGATTGATGGAGCCGAAAATAAGGATGGGCAAACTCGACCATCAGATGGTAGTTTGGGATCAGATAGCCACAAGAGTCGAAAATGCTTCCAGAGCTTTTCCCTCTCCCCCTCCCACTTTTAACCCCTCCTCTTATTCCGCATTTGATTTTTTCAAAACATTCATTCCAACTTACCCTATTTTTTTATCTTTCCTCTCTCCACCACCTCCTAGCAGAATAATGGGCCCATCAAAAGGTCCAGCTGACACATACAAAGACCTACGAGACGAGTTGCTTCAACAACTCCACTCCCCTGGTGTGGCATATAGCTTGTTAAACCCACCTCCTCCTAAACTTGTCATTCCCGCACCTCTCTCTCCAGATTACTCCATCCCTGACCTTCCAGACGTTAACACTGACATTGGGGGTAATGATGACTTCCTGGCAGATCAATCGGAAGCAAGAAGATTCTCACCCATGCAAGACATGGGTGCCGCTGAGTCGACAACAAGCGAGCGGGCCAAGGACAAAGACACGGGCACCAAGGCCCTGGATGATTACCTGGTGAGGCCACCACAACCGCGTAGGACAACTTCTCCTACCAAGCCCAGGGGCAAAATGGCGGATACCAGAGAATCAGAAAGATTCGAGAGGAAATACCCTCCCAACATGAGGGGAGGCAAAGACGAGATAGATCAAAGCCAATATTCCACCGAGGTTGAGGTCATTGTGGCATTACAATCACAACCAGAATGGCATAATAAGGTCCTAAAGAATAGCAAGCAACTCCAAGAATACTTGAAGGCACCGACATGGAAGCGAGAGGATCCATTTTACATGCCGCTCAAATGCAAAAATCCATGGCCGACAGAAAAGCCACGGGTGGAGTTGGTGAACTGGCCAGTGATTCCGGGAATTTTAGAGAGAATTTCTCAGGATGATCTGAGACTGCAGGTACTCGATTTTGGACACAAATACAAAACAAGTGCTGATCTATGTGTGCAAGAAAGTGCTGAATATTGTCGATCTATGGCCTTTATGATGCAGCAAGATCTTTTTTGGGATCGAGGCTTAGATCCAATCAAGATCAATCCCAATGTAGCCCTCCAGTTAGAAGAATACTATGAGATGATGGCCCGGGTATACTACAGAGCGGCCTTCATGTCATCACGATATGTGACCATGGTGGAAGACTGGCAAGAAATGGGCTTTATTGCAAAGAGAAGAGAGTACATGGGGCCACTCAACTTTGGAAGTAAGCTCCGCTTTCTCTCAAGCCATTGAGAATGACTTGGACTAGCTCACTTTGATTGATTGAGTCACCAATACATGCAAGCTCCCTATGAATATCCTTGACTCTCAAAACATAAGTAGATGCACTCTCATCACTCTTTTCACTACTTTGGAAGATTTGATTTCTAAGAGTGAGGAGCCTAGAGGTGTTCTTAGTCTCATAGATGGACTTGAGACAATCCCAAGCTTCCTTGGATATAGAACAATCACCAATCTCCCTCAATATCTCATTAGAGACATTCATCTTAATGTAGTGGAGAACCATCCTAGCTCTGTTCTTGTATTTTTGTACTTCTTGAAGGACTTGAGGCTCCTCCTCAATCCCAAGTACAATGTCCATCACATCTTGGAGTATCAAGATGGACTCCATCCTCAACTTCCATATTGAATAATTGGAAGTAGACAATCTCTCACTTGGTTGCAACAAGTATGAACTCATTGAAGTCATGTAAAGTGGAGATAAATAAAAGTGATGAACAAGAAATGTTTCTTCTCTCTCACTATAGGATCCAATAATGGTGTGCTACCATCTCCTATGCAAGATCTTGCAACAAACTATGAGATGATTCTCACTAGCTCTCTCAATCTCTCCAAAACTAGATCTACTTCACATCAAATGATGGAGTATGGGCAAAATTAGGATCAAACACTCTTAGCACGTGTGAAATATACTAAGAAACCAAATTTGACTCAAATACAATGATATTGCATGAAACAAAATGGCTAAGATCTCAAAACAATGCCTAGATCACATATAGATGAGATTGGTAAGCATTCAACTGTGACTTTGGATCAAACAAGCAATCTCTTGACCAAACCAAATGTGTCCACCCAGGTCTAGGTGCCCTACCTAACCCTCTTCAAAAGCTTATAGCTTTTGATTGGTTCAACCAAATGGAATGAAACTGATTATATCAGAAACTAGACAAAAATAGCTTCAAAACAAGCTATCTAGCAAGATTTTTGGATCAAACATGAAAGAGAACTCCCAAACTGAAATTGGATGTTCCTCACACATGTCTGAGCACCTGATTCCGTACAGTACCATGTCAGACCCAATCAATGTCCTTTTGATCTCTTTTGATCCAAAATTGAACAAGATAGCTAGGAAAATGGGCCTTGACAATTTCTAGCTCAAGATGGATGAATAGTCTTCACTCAAATGGATCAAAATGCATGGTAGCCTTAGGTAGGCTCTGATACCATGTTGAATTCCACACATGTGGATTGTCCAAAACATGTACTTGTGATCTCCTAAGGTGTGTAGATGCACCAAGATCAAGACTAGATTGAGATTGAAGATCTATCTTTGATTCTATGGCAAAAACACACTACTACATGCATTCAATCACTTCCAACTCTCACTCACCCGTGTGGGAAGTGTTCAAAAAGTATTCTAAGTAAAAACAAGCTAATCTCTTCGGGTAGATAGAGAAAAACCATCATGAGCTCTCGGGTAGAGAGAGAAAGCTAGAAACTCAATGACACTCAAAATCCACTCAATCTCAAAATCAATTAGATCCAAATGAGGAGTACAATGATACTAGTAGATCCATGAGCTACCACTATGCTTAACTATGATTGGATCACACTTTGCCACTGCTTAATCCTATTGGACCATTGATCCATGCACCTCTAAATTCTATTGGACTACATTCAAGCACACCTCAAATTCCTATTGGACCACACATGGTTCCACCTCTAAATCCTATTGGACCTCTTAAACTTCATCAAACAAAAGCATTACACTTGTCTACACTCTAATTGGCACAAGTTTGGCCTCCTACTCTATTTTGGCTCAATAGTGGCATTACAAGTGGAAATGGATAATTTGCCATCTATGCCAAATTTGACCCTATCAACATTCTATACCTAAATGCTTGACTATGAAATTCTATGAGACCCCTATATCAAACATTTTCATTTACTTTACAATTCTCCACACGTGGGAACATCCTCCACACATGTGAGATTCACTTACAAACTTCTATCATAAAAAATAACAAGCTAGATTTTTGCCAATTTCTCACATTATCAAGTGCAAATCAAACTTAAATGACATATACAAATCAAATAAACAGTTTTTATGACAACATACTTGAATGCTCGAATTTTTTTTTTTTGATTGTCGCTATGTGTAGATAAGTCATCAATATTCTTCATCGGTACTCTCTTTCTTTTCCTCTTCATCATTGCCTTATTGATAGCTTTTATATCAATAGCAAATTCTAAACTCTTGGATCGCAACTTTTCCATGGATTCTAACATTTCTTGGTTTGATCCCCGAAGAGTAGTGACTGTAGCTTTCAACTCTGACATAGCATTCTTGAGTGCATTGTTTCCAGCACTAGTGTGTTGGCACATAATGAAGCAATTGCTAATTTGCACATTGCAATTGTTGATTAGCAATTTGTAATTGTTGATTAAGGCAATATATGCTATGCATTCCAATATCACGCAACCTTTGACAATATCCAAGTAATCCGCTATTTGCTTCACATACAAATCTGAGAAGATGAGTTATGGACTTAAAATCTGGACACAAATTGGTAGCTGGATCATTAGGATAAATTGATCCATCCACCCACAAATCTATATTCATTTGATTATTCATTCTCAATTCTCTAACTATTGCAGCTCGAAGCAAACTAGGCCCAATCATAGATATTTTGGCCGTGCAGTCCTGAATCTGCCAACATGTGAAACATGGACATTGGGATCCGCATGATCTTGGACTTGTAACGCTGCGTGTACTTGGTCAAGTAAGCACAAGCAGCAGCTAGAGCCGGATTGTTGATGGCATCGAAACGATAGCCATTATTTGTCTTCTACTTTTCAACAGAGAGATCGATGAACTTGGTGGTGAAGGAAAGTTTGTAGAGACAAAATGGAATAGTTGTGGTGAGAGGATGGTGTCTGAGATGAGGATGAAGTTAGAAGACAAGAAGTGTGGGATGGTGTTTTTTTGAAAATGATATTTCACAATAGTGAAATTAGAGTGTGATTCGTGCTCCAACTGCACTACCCCTCAATGCCTCGATGTGCAAGAGTTGGAGATGAATTTTTTTTTACCTTTTGACGATATAGGATTTTGATATCTGTGGTGATGGCACTCAGACTCGTGGCAAGATGGTATCGAGTGATAGTCAAGGAACGGAATGTCTGAAGTATGAGTGATCGATGATAAGTACTTTGTTTTGTTTTGTACTATTTTTTTTGTCTTGTTTTTTTTTTATGATGACATTGTATCATCTACATTTGGATATCCCTAATGCAAAGGAGTTCCAATATCTACTGCTGACCATTCCCATTATAGGACTGAAAGAAAGAAGAACTTGGATTTGTGGACTGACAGAACATTGTATCTTCAAGATCCTAGAACACTGACTCATTCCACATTCTCTTCAATTACTAATCTAGTAACATGGATATGCAATGGGCATACTGGATTACTAGGATATTGTGAGAGATTGCAAAACTATGAAAATCAGTTTTCTATGAAAAAAATTCACTTTTTAGAATGTGAATTGATATGCATGTCCTCTTGTTATCCAAAAAGAGATTGTCATGTCCAAAAGACTTAGAAAAATAAACACCTTAAAATAAATAATGAATCATTATGTAAGATAGCATTTTAATGATATATGATTTTATTTTGGCTACTATGCTGTTCTGCTCACTATCTGGTTTGTTTGCAGATTTGCATTAGTAGCTCATTAAAATATTATGGACAATGCTTCAATTTGAATGCCATTAGGCTCAATATTGACAAGCAAATCCACCGAGTGTATCATGAAGAACAATAGGAGTTCCAATATAAAGTCCAAAATTGCAAAGTCTTTGATGCTGAACATTCTAAAAATTTTAGATAAGACTATAGTTCAAGGTGCTTGTGATTTTGCTGGTATTAGCAAAGAAGCATATTCAACAATATTTCAACTTCTTAGAGATGCTTTTAAGCAAGTTTGAATTAGAAAAGTCCCTATCCCTAGGTCACATCACTTGAAAAAGAGAGAGGAATACATTGAACATAAGTATGCATAAAATCATTGGTACCCATTCCATATTGAGGGAGTCTATGAAATTGATGGAATATCCAATATCATATAATTCATCGAAAAGCTTCTTTGTTGATCTAAATCACTTGTTAACATACATGATTTAATGATATAACCTTAGAAAAGGTGAATGGTAAAATAATCATAGTACTTAAGTTAGATGAGTCAGAGATTGTGATAGGGCAGAAGATGGAGAGAGTTAGGATAACTCTCATGAATGGTGCACTATCACAAACAGTGGACCAAGGAGACTTCAGATTCGATGTCCAATCCGAAAATGATATATGGTGGTTGGCAGTTTTTCAGGTAATATTTTTTTTTATTAACTAAGTTTTATTCTTTATCTAAGTTGGTTTTATTCTTTGAATAGGTACTGAAGGAGAATCATGATATATTATCATGGATATTCTCTAGGACATCTAACCCTAGAATCATCAAAGACCATAAGGACAGAGGATTTCTCAATGTTCTAGGAGTTGGAGACTTCATTGTTGCATGGCATTTAGCAGGTGATTTGACAACATTGAAATGCATGTATAATGTCTCTCACGGTGCTACATCTTAACATTATTGTTTATACTACATGAAAATGCCAAAAGATATAACTAGAAGTACATGAATTACTAGAGAAAATGCAGATCCAAATTAGAAGCTAGTATTGTCTATTCCCTTGAAAAATGTGCATGTCTGCACTCTTCATGCTGAACTCTGATGTTCAACAAATAGAATTGCTCACAAGTCTATTGACTAGCAGAATGAACTTATCCCTTGAAGAGTTCCTACACATTGCACCACAAGCATTCTAGCAAAATGGATCATTTCAGAACCTGAACCAACAACAAAAGAGCCCTTGTATTGTGCGGGCTACGAAGGAACCAGCAACATCCTCAACATAGGGGCAGCGTGGGAGAGTGAACAACACAATATGACCCTGTCAATCAAGCACAAGAGATACAAGGACGAAGCTACTTTGGTATATGGGAGATCAGAAGTCAACTTGATCTCTACTACCTTATATCAAAAATGGGGTTTACAAGGACTGAAACCAGCAAGATTTGTTGTAATCACCTTTGTGCTGATGGAAATTCCAAAGTCTTCTTCCGTCTATCGAGTCAGACCTTGGTTGAGAGTCGCGTAAGTGGTTCACAACTGGGGGACCAAAAAACTCACTTTCGAGAACAACGAGCAGGCAATGAAGCTAGATCCAACCACTTGGGTGGTGAAACCTATTACTCCCAAGGATGATCATCATGCCTCCACCACAAACCATACTATTGACCACCCAAGACTAGTCAAGGGAGGTCATTATGATTCTCAAATTGATATTGTGCATTGGACTAAAGCATTAGCCATAGTTGACTATATACCTAGGCATGCATGATGTCAGCCGGAATCAGATATAGAACCCATCACATCTTCACCAAAAGGGTACACCCTAGATATGTTGATAACTTACTAGATGAACATGATCAACATGGCATGGTAAGCAGCGAAACCTATACCCGAGCAAGTTGAAGATGATTTGGTACCCTGGCAACATCTTTTTTATACGAAGAATAAGTTGAGCTGATAGATGAATGTGAAAATTGTCAACATTTCCTAGCTAGTTTGAGGCCTAAATTGGCTAAAATTGTAAATAGTTTTGGTTCTGGAGTTTCACACGTGTGAACCAGGCCACAATGTTTTTACTTACTGTATTTTTTCAGTATGATGAAGTGTCAAACTTCATACCCTTCAAAATGAGACCATTTTGATGTATTTTGGTCATATAAGCCATTTTTAGCTATTTTTCTTATATAGGGAATATCTAGGGTCAAGTACCTTCTAGAGAGAGGAGAGAGAGTCATCTTCCTCATCCATAAATAGTAGGGAAGTCGTGGAGAACAGGTTGGAAAAACCTTTTGTATGCTTCATTGAGATCAATAGATCATTGTCATTGTTTCTTCCTCCATTGAGAGCATTGTTGTGTGTATTGTCTTCAAGCTATTGTGTATGATCTTAGGTGCTTTCCAAAAGTGGTAGGCTGATGTATTATGGACTGTATAATGCTATTTTGGGCCGCACTTGATGTTTATGGAAGTTTCCATTTGTGATAAATGCTTTTTGATCAAGTTCTTTGCATTCTAGGTAGCATAGAATGTGTTGCCAATTCCTAGCTTATGTAGTTTGGAGTGCAAGCATTCAAGCCAATGATCTTGGAGTTTAGATCCACTTAGGATCTGTATTTTTCACATGGTATCAGAGCTGGTTGGCTTCTATTTACAGTAAGTATTCCATTTTTGGTGATATTTGGATGTTTGATCAAGTTCTAGCATGATTTTGCATTGCTTTGTTGATCAAATCTTACTAACCTTTGTTTTGTGAGTTGAACTTGTGGATCAAAAGCATATTTCAGGTCTATTGAAGATCAGAGGCTGAAAAGAAACTATTTTGGATCAGATCATAACACCTAATCATTTGTGATTGTGAGGCTTGTGCATATTCAATACTAACAATGTTCTTTTCAATCCTATTGTTGACAATCTCCATTCTTGGATGAACACTCTCCTTAAGTGGATGAAACTTCTCCTTAAGTGGATGACAAATGCTCTTTTGAGTGAGTTGTAATTCTCCTAAAGGCTGAGCAAAGCTCCCATTTGGATGAAAGATCCCCTTTTTTGGGTGAACATATTGTAAGCTCCATTGTGAAGAGCATATTGTAAAGATTGTCATCAATTTTGGCATAATTTTTGGTGTACTTTGTTGAGCATGTAAGTAACTCTCCTTATGTAATTTGATTGGAGCATTTGCTGGAAGGTGTTAACCATTATGCAAGTGTGTTTTCAGGTTCTTAACAGGTTGAGGAACATTCTCATGTGAAGTGATCTTAGATCTACATCTAAACACCAAGATTTGACAAGATAGTGAAGCTAGTCTTGTGATTCACTAAGTGTGCTCATTCATTCACCTCTAAATCTTGTATTTATCACTTGCTGGAGTTTATAAACTTTTAGAAGTGTGGTTTACATGTGGTTTTACAGGTTGAATCAATATCTTAGTGTGTTGATCATATGTTGATCAAGTTTGTTCATTACTAGGTAATCTTGGCATCCTAGTTTTGGGTATTTTCTAAGAATGCAAGTAACTCTTCACACCATAACTTGATTTGGTCACTTGCTGGAAAGTTTGAGAGCTTAAGCAAGAGTGTGTTCAGGTTGGTTTGATTTTGTAATCCATTCTTAGTGTGTGCAAAGTGTTGCATGTGTTTCAATCTTCCTTTCTATGCTTGGAAACCATCTAGGTTCAAGATAGAAGTGTTTTAGGGTCCTAAATCTTCATAGATCTCTTTATCTATCATTTGTTGAGAGAAAAGTGAGTGCTAAGTGCTTTAGGACAGAACCTAAAAGTTGAAGAAACATTAGAATCATGGCTTCCAATGGTGGGATCATGCTAGAGTCTAGTGAAAGGTTGAGTTCATCAAACTACTCTACTTGGAAAGTGAGGATGGAGTCCTTACTTGAGTTGAATGAACTCATGGACATAGTTGCAGAAATTGAAGAGAGACCTCTCACACTTCAAGAGCAACAAAGGTTTGATAAGAAGGCCAAAAGGGCTCTTCATATCATTAAAATGAATGTTACAAATGAACTTCTCAAGGAAGTTGGAAAGTGTCAAAGTGCAAGTGAGACATGAAATGCCTTAAAGAAGCTCTTTGAATCAAAGTCCACATCTAGGGTATTGACCCTAAGGAGACAAATATTTTCTAGTAGGCAAAGAGAGGGTGAAAGTGCTCATGCATTTATCTTGAGAGTTAAGTCCCTAAGTGATGATTTAGCATGCATTGATGAGAACATAAAAGATGGTGAAATAGTCCAAGTTATGTTGAATGGTTTGCTAAATGAACATGCTAACCTTGTGCAAAGTTTTGCCATTCAAAGAGTCTTTCCAAGTGTGGTTGACTTGCAAGAAATCTTATTGGCTGAAGAACATAGGTTGCAATCAAAGCTTGATGGTGCATCCTTGCAAGGTGGAGGTGAAGAGGCTTTCTTCACAAAAGGCAAATTCAAGGGCAAAGGTAAAGGCAAAGGGAAATGGTCCAAAGGTGGTAACTTTGATCATGATGATCACTCTTCCTCTTCCTCTTCTACTAAGAACAATAAGTCAAAGTTCAAGTGCTTTTATTGTGGGATAAAAGGTCATTTTGCAAATGAATGTTATAAGAAGAAAAGAGAGCAAGGAGAGAGGCAAGGAAATCTTACAATAGATGAGGAAGAACATAACACATGTGAATCACTTGTTATGACTTCAAGTTTGTTAGCAAACATAGATGATAATGATCCTTGGTGGATTGATAGTGGAGCCTCATCTCACATGACAAGACATAAGGAATACTTTACATCCTTATTGTCTTATGAGGGAGAAGGTAACATCATCTACACTGCAAATGATGGTCAATGTGACATCAAAGGCATAGGCACTATTCCTATTTCCCTTTCAACAAATAGGAAAGCAAATCTTGAAAATGTTTTGTACATTCCTTCAATCACTAAGAATTTGCTTAGTGTAAGTCAAATGATTGACAAAGGACTTGATGTGGAGTTCATTGGAGATGCATGTTTGATAAGTAAATGTGGATCCTTGATTGCTCAAGGTAGGAGGCATGGTAAACTTTTCAAGCTTGATGCATGTGTGATCTCTAATCATGAAGGATGTATGGCTAGGGAGCAATTGACAAACCAAGAAGTTTGGCACAAGAGGTTGGGCCATCCCAACTTCAAATCTTTGGAGGTAATGGCAAAGAAAGAGCTTGTTCTTGGTCTCCCTAAAAGTCTTGTTGCAAACAATAGTGTTTGTGAACATTGTGCCTTGTCCAAATCTCATAGACTTGCTTATTCTAGATCTACTTCTAGATCTAAAGAAGCTTTTCAACTTGTGCATTCTGATATTCATTCTTCTAGTACAACTAGCAATGGTGGGGCAAAGATGTATGCAACTTTCATTGATGACTTTAGTAGGTATACTTGGATCTATCTTCTTAAAAGTAAGGATGAAGTGTTTGCTGCATTTGTCAAGTTCAAGAATGAAATGGAAAACCAATTCAATACAAAGATCAAATGCTTAAGATCTGATAATGGAGGGGAATACACCTCAAATAGGTTCAAAGACTTTTGTATAGCACATGGGATTAAGAGGGAGATGTCTAGTCCTAGGACTCCACAACAGAATGGAGTGGCCGAGAGGAAGAATAGAACCCTTTGTGAATGTGCCAAGGCAATGAGACTACATGCTAATCTTGCTAAGTCTTTTTGGGGGGAAGCTTTAGCATGTGCTAACTATCTATGTAATAGATGGACAAGTGCTTCCTTGGATGGTAAAACTCCTCATGAGGTTCTTTATGGTAGAAGGCCGAGTGTCAAGCATTGTAGGATCTTTGGATGTACATGTTTTGTCAATATCACACTTGATGATAGAACTAAAGAAGATCCTTCATCAAAGAAGGGTGTGTTTGTTGGCTATAGTGAAGTAAGCAAGGCTTACAAAGTGTACATTCCTTCTACAAAGAAAGTTGTCATAAGTAGGGATGTCATCTTTCATGAAGAGAATGTTTCCAATGTTGTTGATGTTGATGTTGATGTGCCTACTAATCATCATGATGTGCAAGATGTCTTGGATGAAGATGGAGATGCCACTCCAAAGCAAACTTCAAGGAAGACTCAAAGGCAAAGGGCTAAGCCATCAAGGCTAACCTATGATGAAAAAGGAAAGCAAGTGGTGGACAACTCTAACCTTGCTTTTCTTACCTCTTTTGATGAACCAACTTGTGTAGGTGAAGCAATTCAAAAGAAGGAATGGATCCAAGCCATGGATCATGAGCATCAAGCACTCATCAAAAGCAACACATGGAGGTTGGTAAAGCTTCCAAAGGACAAGAAGGCAATTGGTTGTAAGTGGATCTTCAAGATCAAGACAAATCAAGATGGATCAATCAACAAGTACAAGGCAAGGTTGGTGGCAAAGGGGTATGCTCAAGAATATGGTATTGACTATGATGAGACCTTTGCACCCGTGGCAAAGATGGTAACTATTCGAATCCTAATCTCTCTTGCAACTCTTTATGATTGGGATATGTGGCAAATGGATGTTACTAATGCCTTCTTGAATGGTGATCTTGAAGAAGATATTTAATTCAAAAAATACTTGCAAAAATTTCTAGTGATTTTCTTGGATAATCTGGACATGCACGAGCCTAATTCAGAATACTTATCCAATTTGGATAAAGCATTGATTCAATGCCACAAGTACTAGATATCTTTGAATCCAAAAAAGTGTCAGTTTTGGGTGACACATGGCCTAATATTGGGTCATATTGTATCAAGACACATAATCATCGTAGATGTATCAAAGATAAGGGTCATTGCTGATTCCTTTGGGGCACAATTCACGAGGTCTACATTTTCATGGGCCACACTTACTACTATCGGATCTTCATTGTCGATTCAATCTTACGACTGCCCAATTGGACGATAGAGTTCCATGTGCATACCAATACTTGACAATATGTAGTTGGAGCCATCTTGACCCAGCCATGAGAATGTAAAAAGGAGTTTCTGATCCGATTTGCCAATCGACAACTCACTGAATCAGAAATGAACTACTAAACCACAGAGTGAGAAGCACTGGTTATGATCTATGCGATCAAGAAGTTTTGACACTATCTGATGGCCACCAACTTTGCATTTTATACGGACCATCAACCCTTGCTCTATCTAGTGAATAAAACCTGCAATCTGGGACAAATCATCCAATGGCTGCTTTTGTTGTTGGAGTTTAATTTCCGAATAGTGGTATGCAAGGGAAAGCAATATTATATGGCATATCTTCTGTATCAAATCAAAGGGAAGGAAACGACAACCCAACCTGATGATGAGTTACCAGATGTTGCCCAATTCTATATTGATATGGTACCGGAATGGGCCACAAATATGTGTGAATATCCAATGCAGGCCCAACCAAATAAATCCCTACCAAAGACAGAACAATAGAAGTTGATACTTAAGGCTAGACCTTACCTAGATCAGATAGCATCCTCCGAAAATGTGTTCTTCCACATGAAAACACCCAAATCATATCATTATCGCACGCGGGTGGTGGTCATTTGGCATCTAGTATTACAGTTTGCAAGGTTTTGCAATCTAGATGCTGGTTGCCGACAATTCATAAGGATACGGAAGAATACTTAAGAAAATGTGATGTGTGCCAATGAGCTATAAGACCGAGAAGACTAAACTATGATATATTACATCTAGTTGTAGCTCAAGCATTATTTGAAAAGTGGGATTGGACTACATCAGTCCCATCCATCCAACATCAAGAAGTTCACAAGCCCGACATATCATCGTGGCTACGGATTATCTCACCAAGTGGGTAGAAACCAAGGAAGTTCGAACCGCTGATGCAAGGGCTATTGTCCCTTGACCAAAATACAGAGGGCCTTGCCTTTCTAAAGGAGAATGAAAAATGGCAAAGTAGCAAGTCACCTCTTCACCATCCTTCGAGAATACAAAATTCAAGATGTGGACCAATAGAATGCAAGATGCCCATGCACAATTAATGGGTAATAAAAGATAAGTGACGAAATCACATGGGCCTTAGGCAAGTGAGTCTTTATGATGTGATTATGAGCCATCAACATTTGTTGGCATCATTCCAAGGTGGCAAATCCTCCCCATCTCCTACATATACTTGGGGATTCCCCTTGAAAAAGAGAGAGAAATGACTAGAGATGTCCTCAATCTAAATTTTGGGATTCAGTCTATGTTTTGAGTCTCATGAGGATTGATTGTTATGAGAAACATATTAGTGACATTTCATGTTTGGATGCTTACCTTTGCATGGTTATGACCCTCTCATCGTGTATGAAGTAAAATATTGGATCATAGGTGGAGAGTTTCTCTCTACAAAGTATTTATAGCTTCATGCCTTTCTATTAATACATTCTTGAGGGTATTGAGAGTTCTTTGATCAATTGGACTACTACTTGTATTGCCATGAATGCAAACAAGTGTGTGTTTGGTGTACCATATGGAGTATTGTTGAGCCATGTTATCAATCAATATGGAATAGCTACCGACCCAAAAAAGATCAAACTACTCCTAGCTTTGATGGCTCCAACCACTATCACACAATTGTAATTCTTTTTGTGAGGTATCAGATACTATAGACCCTATGTGATGGCTTTTCATACCATAGCCTATCCCCTTAATGGATCACTGAAAAAAGACATAGTATGGGATTGGATAGACTACTGTGAGATAGCCTTTAGAGATCTGAAAGAAGCTCTAGCCATTAGAAGAGCGCCATGACTCTACATGTGGAGGCCACTTTGTTGGACGACTGATGGGACAAAATATATTGGGGGCAGGATACTGGTGGCCAACCTTGTTCAGAGATTCTCATGACTATGTAAAGCGATGAGACATCTGCCAAAGAACAAATCCCAAGGAAGATAGAGTCTCTCATCCATATACAAGCTTGTCTACCATTTGAGAAGTGAGGGATAGATTTCGTGGGACCTATCCGCCTAGCTTCTTCCTCACGAAAGAGCTACATCATAGTTTTGTGACACTCGCTTTGGAGCTGTTTTATAAATCTAAGAATAAGCTCATGAAGCATAATATTTCAAATATATCTCTGTGAATCTCACAAATATAAAATCTTCATTTTGGAATTTGGCACTTGCCATTCCAATATTAGTATCCAATAACATAACACTTGTGTCTCCCAAACAATATCTAGCAACAAATTTGGTAAAAGTATCAATATCAAGCAATATCCAGCAACATATCTGGTAATGCCTTCTCGGCTGATTGAGAGGCTTGTCTCTCTTCAATGACATCAATAGCCCTCTCAGTGCAATCTTAAGGGGGCTCAACAATATCATCGGGGATGAGGCACTTTGGAACCTCTCACTATTGTTGACTGCTCGAGCTCCAACTTTCTGATCTTCATCTAGAAGTACTCGAATAGCAGGGTCTCTCATCTCAATGTAGGTTGCCTGGACTTCATCCACTTCAACAGCTATGCAATTCCTGTTTTTCTTGATGACACAACATGTGGTAGTAACTACATTTGAAAGTAAATAAAAGAATAAGTTATTCGCCTAAAACAAAATTACAGGGACCTGATCAACCCCCGGAGAGAGAAATCGACGAGCTTGAAACATAAGCCATCATTGACAAGCCTATGAAAGACTATGGTATTGTCACTGATAATGGTTCACTTTGTCCTAATATTACTTTCGAGCAATTATTGGTTGACAATAATTACTATCGTCAACAGTTGAGAAGTCTTTCTTCTCCTAAGAAGAATAAACCAATTTGTTTGCCAGATGTTGGCATATTGTCCATTGATCTGAGAGATCTTGGTGCAATAGAGATTGACGTTCCAATTGCTGGATGTTTAATTGAGAAAGTGCCGATTGATTCAGGTTCAAGTGTCAACTGAAGACGCGGCTCATGCCTTGGGTTTGAAAAATATTCAACCAACCCAAAAAAATATCAAATTGGCTGATTCGACATGAAGAAAGCCTATTGTTGAATTAAAGGATGTGCTAGTGTACATACAAGCCAATACTTTTACAATGAATTTTATTGTTATTAGAACACTTGGGTTGTCATCATATTTCCTTTTAATTGGATGACCTTGGCTCTATCAGGCTAATGCAAGTGTACAATAGAAGTCTAGAGAACTGAGATTTTACACTAGTGAGAAAAGTAATCATGGTAAACTAGAAGAACACATTATTACCTGGAGCCAAGATAGATATGAAGGTGAGACTCCTATGAGTGACACCAGTTTCACTTCAGAAGATTCTTCTTATGATCTTAATATATTCTCTAAAGCATCAGACATCGATGTAAATTATTTCGAATGCTACGAGAATAATGATTCATCGGAGGATAAAGAAGAATTCTTCAAGGTTTGCATTGCAGACGCTGATGTAAGTGGGTCAGAAGCGACAGACAAGAACTTTGAAAATTCTGATGCAGATGATGAGGATGCAGATGATGAACTTGAAGAATTTGAACAAGAATTTGGTTATAAAGAACAGGCC